>JAJOOR010003746.1:0-77056 GCA_036250505.1 Solanum acaule | reverse complement strand
TGGATCAGCGATTGAAGCCCATTGAGCTTATCATTGAATTCCTTGGTTTGAGATCTTGTTATGGGCCTCCTTGGAGTTTCTAAAGCTTCATCCTTGTCTTTCAATGGAGTAGAGCTTCCTTGGATGCTATCACTTGGATTGGCAAGATTACGTGTCGTTCCATGGATATTAAGAACATGTTAAGAAAAATGACTACTCCGTGGGAATTATGCTTAGCACCGAGAGGATATTGAGATGAAGCCTCTCCAATTAGTAGAGACTGGGTTTTTAGTAGTAATCTCCTTATCCCTTACCTATGTTGTCCCATATGATAATTGTATAGATAGACATTAGCTAGTGGATCCACAATAGCTAGAAGTTCATGGTCCTTTCTTGGCAAGTAGGACACCCATTTTTAGTGTGGGGTAGACATCAGACTTTATGTGGATATCTCACATGGTCTTATATGTCGGTTAAGGATATTTCCCACAAATAAGCAAGGTTATGATGAACCAAGGTTACTTCAAGGAAGTATCGTAAGTATGTTTTGAGATGATTTTCACTTGCATTGATCATGGTTTTATGACATGTGATCTCTAACTCTCAAGATACATGTTTTAGTTTGATCATTGCATACTCATGAAAATGTCCTATTTTAAGCATGTTATAAAATGTTTTTATGCATGGCTATCATACTTGGTACATGTTTGTACGAACACATACTTTTGCCTACATTTACCCAAATGTAGGGTCCGACAGTCAAGGTTCTCAGTTTCGTGGATAGAGGTTGATTTGTGAGATTTCTGAGATTTGGTGAGTCCTCATGCTTCGAGGACGGATTCTCATTAATTTTAGTTTCTTTATTACTTTCAATTTTGGACATGATGTATGGGCTAGGCCCGATTTCATTCTATTGTATTAGATGGCTATTGAGACAAATGCTTAAACTTCTGCTTTACTTTTATAAAACTTTTGGACTTGAAAAGTTGCCTTTATCTCTTTGTTCTATTTCTTATGTTATGAATGCTAAGTGACTTGTATGGGGCCTCTCGTGGTCCTATACACAATGTTACATCTAGGGTGTACCCCTAGGTCATGACAGTATTCGACACACTCTATATGGGCTCAAGTCCATGGTTCGTTGGACTAAGCACAACTCCTAGAGGTTCCATTAATCACTTCTGTATGGTCACATGACTAGGGAATCTCGAGTGTGGCTAAATATTACGATGAATTGCTTAATTATAGGTTGCATTACATGAATATCACGCGTGACAAAGTGAGTTTTGTTTATGCCTTGATGACAAGCACCGAGTTGAACATTGGCGCAGTGCGCAAATATGCTATGAGAAAGGCCCATGTATGTAGAGGTCGCATGTATGACTTTGCGGGTCTTATAACTCATTTGTGTCGAGCTGCAAGTGTTCCTGAGAAGAGCTTGGATTGTATAGCTCCACTCCTTCTTGTGCCAGTAGATGTCACAAAGACTAAAAGGCCATGCACTGATTATGGTCCTACCCTCACCTTTGCGGAGAAAAATCGGTGTGATGAAATGATCATGGCTCACATGTATGGGTTGGAGATGCTGATGTAGAGCCTCAACTCGGGAGCAACTTATGGAGGTGGTAAATAAGTATCCCTTGAATGTGCATGCGTAGGCGGTACTTGGTATTGGACCCGAGATATTTGAGACCATGGGTGATTATGTACCCACATATTAGGATGGGCTTTTCACCGGCTTCGATGTGTACTTTGACTCTGATATAGAGGATGTGGACCCACTTCAGGCTGTGGAAGAGGAAAATGGCATTGAGGCAATGGAGGTATGATCAGGGAGTGTTTCACCTTACCTCTGTACTTGATAATTCTAATGTTTTGTAGCACTGGGGTCAGTGCTTATATTTAAAGTGTGTGGTGGGTTGTAACTTCGTCTCTTTTGTATATAGTATTTGATAAATTGTTTAATAATTTTTCTTTTGGGTTCCTTGGAGGTTGTCTTTGGTTCTTTGACCAAGAAGAGTCCCTCTGAACCGGAAAAAATACAAAAATATTTTTTTTAGGATTGAGTCAGTCGTCGTAGTTGAGTCACATTACCCTATGATAGATGTATGACAACCGTCTTAAGGGTACCTTTCATCATTGAGTCTGTAAGTATGGTGTTTGTGTTAAAGCTGAAAATCTAGAAGGGAAATCTTGTATGCAATCATGTGGGTGAATATATGTGGATGCCTTTGAACTCTTTTGTTTGATTCTAAATTGAAATTTAAGCTTAATTTGAACTTTTATATTAGCTGAGTGTTGTGTTGGATAAGAAAGCTTACTTGAATTGAACTGGTGCCATGTGTGATGAGTCATTGTGTATTTCAGGTATTGCATCTAAGTCTAGAACTTGTCATGCATGTTGTTGAAGCGAAATCAAAAGTATTGCTTTGTTTAGGAGATGATAATAGGCCTCCTTTGATTTGTTCATAAATTTTAGCCTTATCATACATACTATCACTAGTATCCCCTTTGAGCCTGTAGACTTTTGTTGGTAGCCTCACTTGTACCTGAACTATTTTATTGAATCCCTAGTTGTTTGCACCCTGTTTGCCTAAGCACTGTATCATAAATTGATTGAAACTGGTAGAATTGAAAGTCAATAGATAGTTTTGTGCCAAAAAGGTGACTAATGATAACCGCAAGGTGATGAAAAGTCCTCATTGAAAGAATGAGCCCCGAATAAAAAAAATGAAGCAAAAAGCAAACGTAATAAAGATTTTTGGGGCATTGGTGAAATGATGTGAGTACTTGTGATAGGATTGTTAAGGAGAGGGCTGAAAATAAAGAGAAGGGAATTTAGATGTGATGGAGTCTAAAACGTACACAGTGCTTAGGAAAGTGTAAGTAGTCTCTTTACCCGTTCCCTAGCCTACATTACAACACATGAAAGTCCTATTCAATGATTTTCAAAGCATGCTTAATTAGTGGAGATATACATAATGGTCAAGCCTATGGTTCTACATGCATACATGTGATTTTTCTTTGTGAGTGTGAGATTTGGTTTTTGATGTGGCGTCCATACTTTATACGAAATCTTGTAAGTGAGTTTGTGGACTGATTTCTTTGTGTAAGGGGAACTTGTTTGATGAATGGTAGGTGACATCTGATTGCTGGCGTGAGGTTTTAATGTTTGAGTTGTGAAAAGTTGTTGAGTCAATACTAGAAGTCATATGGTGTCTATATGATGGTCAAGGCAAATTGTGAACGAAAACATGCTTATTGTGGCTTAATAAAAAGATTCCTGAAAGTAAGTAGCTGAAGGACAAATGCAATTGGTGGTGATTCTAGGTCTAGGGTGTATGTATGCAAATTTTTCGAGGATAAACAAAGCTCTAAGTGTGGGGTGGTGATCTTAGGCATATTTATATGCCTAGGAGCCATATAACACCCATGCCTTAGCCGAGTTTAGGGACAAATTCTTTTGTTATTGATAGTGTTTAAGTCATGTTATTGCATTATGATTAACCAATATGATTAGTTCTTGAAGGTTTGAAAACAAGATAAAAAAGGGCACAAAAGTGGCAGTACGTGAAGTGAAGATTGGGTCCAAGCGCGAAAGCACAAACGATAAAGTGTCAAAAGAGAAGAGGAAGTCAAAGGGAGAAAATCCATTGATTTTGTATCCTCTCTGTGTCGCAAAGAGGGAATTAATTTATTTTCTTCACAGATGATGCAAGGCAAGCAGATGACTGCATATCCCCTCCACGTCGTAGAGAGGATGAGTGCAGTAAAAGCTAAATTAACAAGGTACGTGTCGCAAACCCGAGTCTGAATTTTCTGCAGATTTTTCCCAAAATATAAATAGATCGGGTTTTTATTATTTTCATTATTTCTTTTCTGGCTTTTGGAGAACGACAACATGGAGAACTATTTCTTCAATATTAGGGTTCATTCTTACGCTTCACTTTTATCGAATTCTCTTATGTTTCTTGAATACTTGAAGATTGAGAATCACATTATGAGTAGCAAAATTCTCTTGTTCTGAGGTTGTGGCTAGAAGAAGATTGAATATTATTGAATTTGATGGATTGATATTTGTTATAATATGAATTACTCTTTTTTTCTTAATTTAGTATTTCGTGACTGACCAACATTGAAATAAACTCATAGTCATAATTGAATTCAAGAGAGGAATATGAGGATAGAACTGTCACGCCCCGAGCTTATACCCTGGACGTGGCCGACACTCGAGAACCATCGATGGTCCCCAAGCAAATCCTTGGCCTGGCTGACTATTTAGCGGAAGACTTACTCAAGAAAAATGGAGACTCCAAATACCAACTTCACTCATATAGTCTCAAAACAGCTTAACTCAATAAATGTTTGAAAGTACTTAAATAAACATGAGTAATTAACTCAAAGTCTCAAAGGAACATCAACAACGGAAAACAGAGAAAGACTCCCCAACTACTACTGTCTATGAAACCTCTAAATAATACGATGGATGTCGGGACAAGAACCCCGACAACCTAACAAGAACAAAACAATAATGTGAAGCCCTTTGAAAAGCAAGGAGGCTCACCAAAGCTAGATGGAATGCAATGGGATCAACGAAGCGCCTGTTGATGACCCCAAACAACTGTATCTACATCATAAATAAGTTGCAGGTCAAATGACGTCAGTAAATTGAATGTCCGATCATGTAAAGGAAAAACTGAAACATAAGTAACTGAACTGATACTCTATGAAGACATACTCACCTCATTTCTACTCAAATGTGAAAGAAACAATAAGAGATGCAATATATAAAACTTTTAAAATAGTAAATATCAACTCAATATGTATAAAAATACAATAATAAACTCTTTATTCTTATTTGGGAGATTCTCTAATCAACAACAATCACTCTGAGCTATGTGATGATACATCGTCTCACCCATGCTTCCAGAACTGTCCTATACTTTGTCGGGTATAGAACTCCTTAACTAAGTTGATCCATTAAGCTATGCTTAAAAACAATAAGGGATCATCTAAAAAGTATGACCATTTACCATTGTTGGCATACATGGTTTATGAGGTTTTTGAGTTGTCTGAAATCATCCCCATATCGGTGCTCAATACACCCAACAATATATAACTCATCCTCATATGTTTAAAACATAACTCTTTCTCAATTTGAGATAATTGCTCAAAAGATCCTCTTAAAAGAGATGATGCTCAAGAATCCTCATAAACACATTTAGAAATAATGTTTCTCTCATTTTAAATGTAAAAGTATTACACTTGGGAATACTTAGTTCCCTTTTATACTCATTTGAAACATAAAAGTCAACTCTCCTCATTCTCATACTCATTTACTCAAGTCTTAAATCAATTTATAGATAATTGCAAAAGACTTCTCAAAATTACTCAAAAGGACTTTCTTGGACTTTCCTCTTAATTTTACCTTGTTTTGAAATGTTAATTAAGAGATATGATTAGGATATATATAGGATCTCTCAATGATTAATGAAGGCTTAGATAGTTAGTATTAAGAAGAGAGCGAAGACATGATTTGAAGAAACATATACGGGATGGAGAACGGAGAAGAAAGGGGTCTGAAGCCCTAGGCATATTAGTGGTGCGCCACGCCAGCCCCAAAAGTGTTGGGTATGCTTTGGGGTGCCCTGCAGGCGCATGGTGCCAGCCCCCTGACGCTATGGGGGCGCGTTGCCCCAGCCCAGAAAATCTGATGAATTTTGTTCTCAAATTTTAGATCCTAACTCATCTAGAATCGATTGGTTTCTTCCAAACTCCCTTTGATTCATAAACCCAACACAGACAATAAAAAAACCACTCAAATTCTATCAAGAAACACCACTCATTCGCAAAACCTTTACCTCAAGGACTCAAAAACCTCCATAGTTAAAGAATGGGGTGAAAACTCAAGAACTTCTCAAGAATCTCAATCTAAATAATCTCATGGACAAATTCATGAATGAAATTACATGATTGGCATGAGGGAGAACAAGCCCAACATTATGAAAGATTACATACCTAGAAGAACACTTATTCTTGGCAAAATTCTCAAGTTCTTGAAAGAATGCTTGAAACCCTTCTCCTTTCTCCTCTTGAACTTGCTCTAAAATCCCTAAACGCTTTTGGAATGTCTATACCGACTTAGCATCTGATTAGACCCTTAACTTGGATGGTACAACGTGGGTAGGCCTTTAGGGGTAAGGAAAATACCAAAATACCCTTTCCTTAAATGGATAGAAAGCCTTAACTAGAGAGGCTCCACTCAAACAAAGATAACTTCTTACTCTTAGCTCAGAATTTAGCAAACTTGGCGGCATTGGAAAGAGGACTCAAAGATCTTCAATTTAATACCTCATGGGACATCTAACTCCTTATGTGCTGAAAGTCATGGTTGTTTGAAGTTGACCCAAAACTAAAAACTGAAGTTTAACTTGTACGAATCTCTAGTTGGCTTTTCGAAGTACGAGATATTAGAAGAACGTGGGACAAAATGAGAATGATCTTCTCTAGAATTAGGGTTGATTTGTTTCTAGGATAGGGATATACCTAGAGACCTTGCTTGGTTAATAGACATGATGGAAACATAATGCTAGGTAATTGGTTCAGTCTATCCCCGCTCAACGATGTAGTTAGACTGGTAATTAAAGTAAGTGATTAAAGGTCGAGAGACCATGATCATATATTTAATCCAATAAATCATTGATTTGATAACCAATTGACATCCATTAGAAGATATAATATGCATGAATCGAAAGCAGGTTGTTGCCCTGGAATTACCCAAGTGATTGTCTTAACTCCAATTTGAAATTGAATCATATAAGTTTGCTTAGTTACTTTAAACAACCGATCACTTAGAATAATGCATCACTCTTCTGGAAACACTTGTTGTAGGTTATAGTGATTGGAAGAATAAAATATAATCTAATCTTAAGTCTTTGTTAGTTCAACATCCGACACTTAATTGTCAATTGTCAAGTTTGAAAGATCATTTGGGGTGGCTCGAGGAACATTGTCGGACTTCTATTTTAATGCATTGTCCACATTTGGATTACATCATCGTGTTATTTATTTGATCACGATTGTGTTTTATTAGTTGCCATGTGTTTATAGTTATTATCTTCCCTATCGTGGTTGGTATATCTTTCATTAGCTGCTAAGATGTAGTGTTATCACTATTGTCCCTCTTTGTTTATATAGTTTATGTTTAAACTCGATCGACATATGATGCCTACTTAGTACTCCATAGTTGGTACTCATTCTACACTTTTTTTGTGATGCATCTCATAGTAGAAGCCACCCTCGCCAAGTTCAAATTTCCAATTGTTGTTGTTGATTTGGATTGTAGTGAGGTTTTGATTTTTGGAGATTGTTGTTTTATTCCTTTTGTATTGTCTATGTATTTTGTTTTGATTAGATAAATTTGATGTATATATTCCTTTTTGTGCTTAAATATTTTTGTGCCGGTGACACCAGGTTCGGGGTTGGCTCTTGAATATAGTGTGTCTATCTCAGTCACTTTCAGACCTTTTTTTTGTATGTTTTGTATTATTTTATACATATTCATACTACAGACCTCTCTTCTTCTTCTTATTGCTTCCGCGTAGTTGTATCTTTTGGTATATTCATCTCTCGAAGTTGGGTTTTGACTTGCCTACATGAGGTTTATGGTAAGCACCATCGTAGTTTAATTTCAGATCATGACATGTAATAAATTAAACTTATGATCTACTCTTGGTACATGTCGTACTTCTTATGATATAGTTATCTAACTCTATGTAAATCAGCCTATGATAGTTACTAAGTACATGTATTATCTTACTTATACTACTTTTATTGCATCTTTTTATGAATATCCTAACACTTGCAGGCGTAGTTTATACTTCATTCAAAGCTATACTTCTTTCGAAGCTTTTGTGAGTTACTTGGCGTTCAAAGTGATGGCATACTTCATATATCTTTACTTTCATGTAACGACCTAATTTCATGGTTAGGCAAAAGTCAATGGGGAAATAATTGGGGCCAGAAAACTTTTTGGTAGTAACTTGAGAATTCCTAGCCTAGTCCAGATTTGGGTGAAATCGGAGTCAGTAAGGTCTAGGAAGATCTGGTAGAGAATTAGAGATCTATTAATGAATTTGATGACATGAGTGGATAGCCAAGACGTTAAGAAACCCGTACGACTTTACGGAATTGAATTCGGGTGAATAGAACTCCCGAAACTGATCTTAGCATGAAAGGGTATTTTCTGACTGTTATGAGATGAAAGTGTGTTGTGAAATGGGGGCTTGGAATTATTAAATTTGCTCACTAGTTCCGTGCAAGCTGTTGTGGTTAAATTATTCCTACTAGGGTGGGGCCGCTGTAGCGGGATTAGGCCCGCCATGGCGGGGCAAACACGACTTAAATCAGAAATAAACCCCAAAAATGTTTTATTCTGCACTTTTCGACATTGAGAGGTAAGGAACGACCCCAGAGGGTTTCTTGATAGTTTTCCACCATTCTTGAGGCTAAAGGTAAGGTTTTCACTCCCCGAATCCATTTTTGGATCTGTAGAATATAAATTCGTGGGTAATTATTGTTGGGGAAGGGTTTTGATCTGAAACTAATGGTGGAAAAACCCTAAAGTGGGTATTAGGATCTTGGGTTGGTCTAGGATTATTGGGTTTGTTATAATCCGGATAATTAGACCTTTGATTGTTGATCCTTTCGTATATTAATTGTTTGTAGACCTAGAATAAGCAGAAAGAATTCGAAAAGGCAAGAATGTTCCTTAGGGGATTCAAGCTTGGATTCGAGGTAGGTGATAGTTGTGATTTCATGTTGGTGTGATATATGTTTGTAATTGCTCATTATAATGCATGTATGTATGCAAATGTTGCATTATTGATCAACCTAATCGTAAATGAGGATAATTGAATAATTGTATGCCATGAATCACCTCTTGTTGTATGATTGTGAGAATATACATTGTGATTGTCATTGTGGTTTGTTAAATGAATCGGGTGTTACGTTTCAACACATTAACTTTGATCGATTTCCATATTTTGGCATAAATATGGGATGGTTGTCACATTCCAGCATAAGCATTGGATCGGGTACTACGAACCGGTACACTAATAGTTTGGGTTTGGGTTCCATGAGAGGACCATTGAATTGTGTTGTGTATCTACTTGTGATGATTATGTTGATATCTAATGGTGAATGAGATTGAAAAACTGTTTGTTTCTCTAAAATGATGACCAATGGATATTGTTGAGCACGTGGAATGCTACATTGATCCTGAAAATATGACTAATATTGTATATGTTTGGTATATGCCTGTTTTATAATGTTGTGGTTACTTGCATGTGTTTCACTTATTGGGATAGCCGCGTGATCCTACCAGTACATTGTGGTTGTGTACTGATACTGCACTTGCTTGTTCTTTGTTGAGTACAGGGCATCTTCAGGCGGCTATTGATAGACCTCAACTAGGTGACTGTTGAGCATGATAGGATTCAAGGGTGAGCCAGTTCTTTCAGGCTGCCATGGATCTTTGTTGTTTAAGTCCACTCATTTTGGACTCAAACTATTTGTTTAATGTGTTTGTTTAGTTTCGGGGTTGTACCCCTTGTTCTTAGACATGTCGTTAGTAGAGTTTTGGTACATTGGCTTTCAGGTTCTAGGGGTTGTTCTTCCGCATTAGTTTGGATAGTTTATTTAAGCCTTTGGAGTTTATGGGAACTCTATATAATTTATGTATTTAAACCTGCTTCCATATCTTTAAATGCCTTAATATTTGGTTGAGTTGTCAATTTGGGTTGTAGTAATGGTTCTCCCACCGGTGGGTTAGTGTAGATGCCAATCACGACGGTCTGGGTTGTGACAAAGTTGGTATCAGAGTCCTAGGTTCGTTGATCTCATTGTACCAAAACAAGTGTAGTAGAGTCTTGCAGAAGGGTACGAAGACGTCCGTACTTTTCTTCGAGAGGATATAGGTCATTAGGAAAAACTCACTTCTTTCTACTCCTTCGTGCTATGACTTTAATCCAGTTGGTATCTGGGTCCTACAAATTGGTATCTTTCCTCCTTCACTCTATGGTCCGAACTAGAGCACAACAGTGGTAACACCATCACTAGCGAGAGAGGATGTGTATAGACTACCGAAAGTTGAATAGGGTCACCATTCGGAACATTATCCACTACCTCCAATAAATAATCTTTTGACCAGTTGCGGGGTGCATCAATTTACATTTTTCTCTTGTACTGGGAGATCGGTAATGGTCATCTATGGAACAAACTAATTTAGAAATCGGGCTTGTTTGTGAGTTGGAACTTGAAAACTGTGAATATGGGTTCCTTGTTGCCTGAATTAACTGTGAATGTGGAAGTTGTATTTTCTTAGATGTGATTATATGATCATGTGCACAATAAGTGTGGGTGTGAATTTTGATAAGCGCAATATGCTGACTGAAATGATTAAAACTATGCAAGTTGTAACTGCTGAGCATCGTCAAACTTGTTGTGAAAAGAAGGTCACGACTAAGTTTAATGCAAGGGTATAGATAATGTATGAGGTGATTCAAAAGAAAGATCTGGATGTGTCTTGCTATTGAGTAATAACCGTGTGAGTGTTTGGGTGTATCCTGGGGATGTGTGGGTTATGGTGTTGAATTAATGAGAATGAGTTGGATTGTGTATCGTCGGATTGACTCGAGGTAAACAATGATCATCCTAAATTGCTTAGTAAAGCTGAAACCCATTGGGAGATTTAGAAAAGAGAAAAACCCCAAAAATATTTATTGCTTGGGTATTGTTTCCGTCTGACCCGCTGGGGCAGGGTTTTCCCACCAGCGCGAGGCCACCAGAGCAGAAATTCCTCGCCAGAGCTGGATAGAACCTCAGCCCTATCTCCTCTATATTTCCCAGGTCTCCTTAAAGAAACCGAATTGAATCTAAACTAACCTCTGCAATCTAATCAGTGTTCAGCAATTGAGGATAGACTATAAAACCTTGTAATAAATCGAATGCTGTCAAAAACAGCAGAAAAACTGGCATCCATGTGATTACAAAAACAACAAGGGTGTGCGAAATTTTCTAAGTGTTAATTTTGGTTGACTTCAGTTGCCTTTTTGGGGCATGTAGTTTCAAGGGAAGGGGTAATGGTAGATCCCAAAAGATTGAAGCAGTCAGGAATTGGGTCCCACTTAGTTCTGTGACTGAAATTAAGAGTTTTGTGGGGCTCGCTAGCTACTATCATTGCTTGTGAAGGGATTAAGGTCAGATTTGCAAATTCAAGTTTATAGGTGTTATCATTCAAGAAGTTTTGGTAAGGGACGATTACTTTGGAAAATGCGTTTAGTATTATTGTCATAACATGTATGGGTTGTTTAGCGAATGATGAAATTAAGTTATGTCATTTGAGGTTAGAAGTTATACTGCGATTTTGATGGATTAGTTGTATATCAAGAAGAGGTCAGGATACGACTGCTCCAATAACAACGAGGTTTATTTGGTTAAGTTATTAAGTGTGTTACAATTATGGAGAACTTGGGCATATGAAGAGGAAATCAGTGAGGCCATGGAGGCTGGGGAAATGGTAATGCGGGAAGAGGAGTAGTGCATCCAGGCAAGGAGGTTGCCCGTCCAGATTATAGGGATCAATTTTATGCCTTTCTGGGCAAGATCGAAGCTGAGGGTCTAATGCAGTGATCACAAGAACTATTAATGTTTGTGACCGAAAGGCTAATGTGTTGTTTGATCCGGGTTCTACTTATTCTTATGTGTCTGTGCGATTTGCCTCTAAATTTGATATGATTTGTGATATACTTAATGCTCCCATCCATGTTTCTACCCCAGTTGAAGAGTCAGTCATAGTCACCCATGTATATCGTGTTGTCCTGTTGTGTTAATGAATTTTTTAGATTTGGTTATGCTGGATATGACTGACTTGGTATAATCATAGGCATGACTTGGTTGTCCCCCTATTATGTTGTGCTTAATGGCAATGCTAAGTCGGTAAATCTAGAGATCCCGAGTAGGGAAAGGTTAGAGTGGGAAGGGGGTACAAGCCTAAGTCAACTAAGGTCATATCTGTCGTGCGAGGTAGGAAACTGGTGGGGCGGGATTGTTTGGTGTTATTGGCTCATATTCGAGATGGTGAGGTTGAATCCCCCTCTATTAAGTCTATTCCCGTGGTGTTAGAATTGAGAGAGCTTAAAGCTCAAATCCGGGAGCTTCTTGATTAAGGTTTCATCCCTCCTAGTGCTTACTCGTGGGGTGTTCCTCTCTTGTTTGTTAAGAAGAAGGATGTAGTATGAGGACTATTGATTTTATGTTAAGCCTTAAAGGGGTGGATTAATACCGGGATGACAAGCTTATGGATAAAGAAAGTCCCATTGAGTACACTTGGGTGAAGGCAACTGAAGTAATTTAGTATGAAAGTGCGCATAAAAGTTGGGATAGTGATAGTCAGGGCCTACTGATCATAAGGGTAATAATAGTTTGTGATGGAATGCAATTAAATATTAAGATTGGTTGGCAACCATTTTAAAAATACTTGAGAAAGGAGTGTACAAACATTAGCTCGAGTGTGATGATAAGTGCTTGGTTCTTGTTTTTGAGTTTATTAATGAGTATGATTGAAATTTTAGTGAAATATATTGTAGGATCGATGGAGATGCGATCAATGATAAATGAAGATCCATGAATTCTTAAAACTCTGCAAAGTACAAGCTAATGTTGATAGAGAAAGGGATTGTGTTATACGGTGGAAATTACAAATCATATTTTTCATTGTAAGTCTACATTCATGGTGATGTATTTTGTCAAGGTATGAATTGGCAAGGTGAGAAATGATCAATTGTATCCGGTATTGAGCATTTGAAAGGACTTACACCTGGGTTGAGTCGTAAGTTTACTACTATTGATTGTTAAGTACCTAAGAAAGGTTTCATTTAAATAGTGTTGGTTTATAATAAGGTAAATGGTTAGAGTGTTTATGATGGTTGTTAGTATTGTGAGTATGATTCACTACCTATGCTCTCGTGTGTTTTCACTTTTGTGGGTGGATCCCTAGTAGTGGATTAGGGGTACCATCCTGCGATGTTCACTTGGTTGAGTGGGAAGATTGGGAAGATTTGGTTATTTCGAATGACATAATTGGTGTTGTCTTGGAGTTGTTAAAGTATTTTTGTGATTCGACATGTACCACTTGCTTATGAGAATTCTTAGAAGAGCTAGCCTGTGTGATTATGGTTGTCTGACAATCTTAATATTTTTCTAGTCGTCGAGGTCATGTATTAATTGTGTGTGGTTGAATATGGGGATCATTGGGTCTAATTCTACTATTCTTAAGGGTAATCTATAATCATAATTGCTAAATCTAGCATTTGATAGTATGGTTAGAGGGTTGTATGCATGGACATATCCCTCGATGAGTATTTGATGTCTAAAGATCAAATTTTGTAACTTAAGCTCATGAAAATTTATGTTGTGAGAAGGAGATGTTGATAAGAACTATGATTGGTTGAGTATTATGAGTGTGTGTTGGTTGGTTCAGGTCCACCTCTAATTGTAGTGAGTATTGATTTAGAATTTTATCATGCTTCTGTGAGAAAGGATTAGTTCTGATGATTGTGTCAAGGTCCTTGATACAATGTGGCAGACGCGTGTACAATCAAATTTGGTGGTTATTGAGAATAACTTTTGTTATTAGTTAAGTTTACATACAACAATAATTATCACTCGAGTATTGTGATGAATTCATTGAGGCATTGTATGAGAGGATATGTAGATCACCCATATGGTAGTTTGGGGCTGAAGATGTAAAACCTTTGGGAGTAGATTTGGTGAAGGATGCTTAGGATAAGGTGAGAAGTATCCAAGCTAAGCTTCTAGCAGCCCAGAGTCGACAGAAAAAGTATGCGGGACAAGTATCCCCATTGATTTGACGATTCAGATACTACTCTACTCTTAGTTTAGCCAGTCTTTCCTAGTTAATAACTCGAGGACGAGTGATGGGTAAATTGTTATCTATCGTAACGACCTGATTCTGTCGTTAGGGAAAAGCCAATGGGGAAAGAATTGGGGCCGAGAAACTTTTTGGTAGTAATTTGAAATTCATATCCTAGTCCAGATTTGGGTGAAATCGGAGTCAGTGAGGTCTAGGAAGATCTGGTAGCGAATTAGAGATCTAATAATGAATTTGATGACATGAGTGGATAGCCGAGACGTCAAGAAACCCATACGACTTTATGGAATTGAATTCGGGTGAGTAGAACTGTCAAAGCTGATCTTAGCGTGAAAGGGTATTTTCTGACTGTCATAGGATGAAGGTGTGTTGTGAAATGGGGGTTTGGAATTCTTAAATTTGCTCACTGGTTCCATGCAAGCCGCTGTGATAAAATTATTCCCGCTAGGGCGGGGCCACTGTAGCGGGATTAGGCCCGCCATGGTGGGGCAAACGCGACTTAAATCGGAAATAAACCCCAAAACCTTTTTATTTTGCACTTTCCAACTTTGAGAGCTAAGGAATGACCCCAAGGGTTTTCTTGATAGTTTTCACCATTCTTGAGGCTAAAGGTAAGGTTTTCACTCCCCAAATTAAATATGTTTTTCAATCCGTAGAATGTAAATTCGTTGGTAATTATTGTTGGGGAAGGGTTTTGATCTGAAACTAATGGTGGAAAAAAATCCTAAATTGGGTATTAGGATCTTGGGTTGGTCTAGGATTATTGAGTTTGTTATAATCCGGATAATTAGACCTTTGATTGTTGATCCTTTCGTATATTAATTGGTTGTAGACCTAGAACAAGCGGAAAGAATTCGGAAAGGCAAGAATGTTCCTTAGGGGATTCAAGCTTGGATTTGAGGTAGGTGATGGTTGTGATTTCATGTTGGTGTGATATATGTTTGTAATTGCTCATTATAATGCATGTATGTATGCGAATGTTGCATTATTGATCACCCTAATTGTAAATGAGGATAATTGAATAATTGTATGCCATGAATCACCTCTTGTTGTATGATTGGGAGAATATATATTGTAATTGTGATTGTGGTTTGTTGAATGAATCGGGTGTTACGTTCCGACACACTAACTTGGATCGGTTGCCACGTTCCGGCATAAATATGGGATCAGTTGCCACGTTCCGGCATAAACACTAGATCGGGGACCACGAATCGGTACACTAACAGTTTGGGTTTGGGTTCCATGAGAGGACCATTGAATTGGATTCCGTGAGAGGACCATTGAATTGTGTTGTGTATTTACTTGTGATGATTACGTTGATATCTAATAGTGATTGAGGTTGAAAGACTGTTTGTTGCTCTAAAATGATAACCAATGGGTATTGTTGAGAACGTGAAATGCTACATTGATTCTGAAAAGATGACTAATATTATAAATGTTTTGTATATGCCTGTTTTATAATATTGTGGTTGCTTGTATGTGTTTCACTTATTGGGTACTGTGGTTGTGTACTGATACTACACTTGCTTGTTCTTTATTGAGTAAAGGCATCTTCAAGCGGCTATTGATAGACCTCAGTTAGGTGACTATTGAACTTGATTAGATTCAAGGGTGAGCCAATTCTTTCAGGCTGCCATGGATCTTTCTTGTTTAAGTCCACTCTTTTAAGAGTTAAACTATTTGTTTAAGGTGTTTGTTTAGTTTTGGGGTTGTACCCCTTGTTCTTAGACTCGTCATTAGTAGAGTTTCGATACATTGACTTTCAGGTTCTAGGGGTTGTTTTTCCGCATTAGTTTGGCTAGTTAATTTAAACCTTTGGAATTTATGGAAACTCTATATAATTTCTGCATTTAAACCTGCTTCCGTATCTTTAAATGCCTTAGTATTTGGTTGAGTTGTCAGTTTGGGTTGTAGTAATGGTTCTCCCATTGGAGGGTTAGTATGGGTGCCAATCACAACGGTCTGGGTCGTGACATTTCACATCTTTATTATTTCAAACAAATTATAATTTTGAGATGATTGTATTCAATTAGATGTTTTTGTATTGGTGACACTTATTTTTTGTGTATTTTGTTACTTTATACATTTTTTCTATATTTAAAAGATGGGGTTATGATTTTAAATTATGTGTTATATAATTACTTCCGCGTATCATTTTAGTTTTCCTTTGGATGGAGGGTTGACTTACCAATTGGTGAGTTAGAATAGGTTTGACCATGATCTTTGGAATTTTGGATCATACAAAAGTGATTTTTTCTTATAATTAAAAATGTTTCCTTGGATACTGTGTTTTAGAAACTTAATAGTGAAAAATAATATTTGTCAAGAAAACATCGCCCTTCATACTAAATCCGTGAAAGGAACAAAAAAGATAAAATTATACGTTTGTCTTGACTAAAGAAAGAAAAAATAAATACATAGGTCAAATAAAAATTATTTCTACGACAAATACTTATTTTGATCCTTGAGTTATATGTATATTTCAGTTTTGACCCATGTACAATTTGACTATGCATCATTAGCCTTCAATTAATATAAATATACAATTTTAATCTTTCAAATTAATGGAAGTTAAAATGTTAACATAATAAAAAAATAAAAAGTTAAAAATAAAAATATGAACTAAGTATAGATGCTTAAACGACCATTTGTCAATTTTCGTCGTCATCTTCTTGTTTCGATGTGTTGAGTTAATATTTTCAAATGACTTTTAGAACTTATTATTTTCAATTTTTTGGTTGAACTAAGTCCTTATATTTTTAAAATAAATGACTATATTAAATTTTTAATTTTTGTTAGTTTGAAGGATCAAAATCGCACATTTATATTAATTGAAGGTTAATTATGTTTTATCAAATTATGCAGAGACCAAACGTGAAATATATAAAATAGGGATTAAAATCGCTATTTAAACGTACTCATTGGCCACTGTAATTACTATATAACGCCGACCAAAAAGGTGAAGTGTTTCTCTGTTAAACTTAATCTACTATACAGAAAAACAATTTCTTGTATCTCATCTTCTCAAATCGTTGAAGGAAATAACTCAATGACAACTACTTGTTATGATATGATGGATGAAGTTCACGTGATGTTAGTTGATCATGTCAAAGAGAATGATACTGAAATGGTTGATTTGCTGAAGTCTTCTGACTATAATTGTGACATTTCTATAAATTTATATATTGAATTTATAACTTTTGGTTCTATAAATAAATTTTGTGTGATTTTCTTTTCAAAAGAGATTTAATCGATATGATGCTTCTTCTGGTTTTAATATTTATCAATTAGTAGATTCATCTTTTTTCAAATACATCTTGAATTTTTCTTTTTCCTGTGATCATAACACTATTTATATACTTGTTTATGTGATTATACTAGTTATTAAATGAGTTTTGCGTGTTTATAAAAAAACAAATTAGATTCTTTATTTTTGTTCTTGCTATATGTATATGTCATATACTCGATTAACTTCCTCCATAGAGATGTTTATGATTATTCAAAGGGGGACAGATAATTTTATGTTACTATTTATGCCAATTCAGTTTTATCAAGTATTCTTGAAGGGACATTATTTTATGTTAATTTTAACTAATTGATCAAACTTACATATGTGTTTTACATTTGATCGTTTGGTAGAACTAGTTTTTCGACACGTGCGTTGCACATGATTACCAATTTAGAGAATATATGTTATACTAAATAATATTGCTCATTTAAGCAAAGATTTGAATAATCAGCTCTACACAAAATAAATATTGCAGATTCTGTTATGAATGTTCAATGTGGATCGTCATATATATCTCTTATACAAGCGAACCTTTGAAGATGATCGATCAAAATTTTTATTAGTTAAATGCAATAATGTATATATTTATTTCAATTTGATGAGGTTTAATCATGTAATTAGTCGTATCTCACTAATATAACAACAGACGATATTTGTTGTGTATTTTTCATGTCATCTAACTAGATGTGTTTTGCACGTGTATTCTATGTTAAACTATTTAGATGTCATTTGAAGATGTAAAAAGAACAACTACATTTTATTTTTTAGAACTATTTTTTGTATATTAAATTTTATTTTATAATTTATAACATAATAGACGGCGTTCTTGTTGTTGGCTCTCATATTTGACTTGTCGATTGACCAAGTACATAAATCAAAGATAGTTATCTGACTGTCCATAGGTAACTGAGAAAGGCTTCTGTTTTTTTATCGAAAAAACTAAAAATTTAAATTAAAGAATATATTCTATCTGTGAAATCATATATGTAATCACCTATTTATCTTACACCCAACAAATATATAGTTCATATACTTGTAAACGATTTTCAATTTATTCAACCAAGCATGACTAATGGAAGAAAAACAACAACTCTGTTATCACATATATAGGAGCGGTATAATAATATGAAAAATTATTGGTCAAAAGTTAGTATAAGGAAAGATGAAAGATAGACATATTTAATGTATTAATTATGGGGATTCATAATATTATAACTAAAGAATGTAAAAGAGTGTGAATAACGTTTGCAATAATTAGTAACAATTGAAAGGATTTATAATGTTATAACTAAAGAATTAATGTGCAATAGCTGAATTTCTAATAAATTTTATACTTACATAAATAAATAGGACTTAGAATTAATGTTACTATTTTTTTTTATAGTTATTAGATTTTAATTTAGTGAAGGGACAAAATGAAAATGTTTATTTCATAATACTGAATATAAAATTTTATTTTGTCAATGATAAATTTTAAATGATTCATATAGACTCAAATATTTTCACATTTGTTGTGATATTCTTTTAAAAAAAGAACTTGGAACATTTTAAAATAATATATATTGAAATTAGAAGATCTTGTTAACTTAGGTCCCGTGTCCGCGTCTTGGGGGTAGCTCGGGGCGTGAAAAAATTGGTATCAGAGCACTAGGTTTAAGAGTCCTAGGATGTCTGAAAAGCCACACTAAGTAGAGTCCTTTTCATGGGTGTGAAGTGCACCACATCTAATGAGAGGGAGGCTACAAAGTGTTTTAGGAAAAAAAATCATTTTCTTGTTACTCTTATCGTGCGTAAGGTATGATCTAATTCCATTCTAACTCGACGTTCTACATTTCAGTGATCATGCCTTCTCATATAGCTAACGCTAGGAATGCGAATGCCAGGAGCGCAAATGCAGCTCCTCCAGTTCTAGATCAAGAAGTTTCGAATGCAGAATTCCAGAACACCATTTAGATGTTGGCTCAGACGTTGCCAACCAGAAAAATCAACGGGCTCCAATTCTGGAAAATGCTAATGTTGGGTCAGCTGCAGCCAGAGTGCGAGATTTCGTTAGGATGAATCCGCCAGAGTTCTTAGGATCGCAGATTGGTTAGGATCCCCAAAACTTCATTGATAAGGTCAAGAAGATCTTTGAAGTGATGCAGGTAACTGGGAATGATCGGGTTGAGTTAGCATCTTACTAACTTAAGGATGTGGCTCATATCTATTATACTCAGTGGAAAGAAAATAGGGGTACATATGCAGCTCCTATCACTTGGGATTGTTTTAGTGAGACTTTTCTGGACAGGTTTTTCCCAAGAGAGCTAAGGGACGACAAAGCTCAGGAATTTATGAACTTAATGCAAGGTAGCATGACAGTCCAAGAGTATGGGCTCAAGTTTACCCAACTCTCCAGGTATGCTCCTCACATGGTTGCTGATTCCAGGGCTCAAATGAATAAGTTTATATATGGAGTGTCAGAGTGAAGAAATGTTAAGTTGCTGGAAAATATGAGCATCTATAGGTTCATGAATCATGCTCAGCAGGTTGAGGGTGGTAAGCTTAGAGAACAGGCTAAGGAGAACAAGAAGGCTAGGATCGGAAACTATGACTATTCTCAACAGAAATTGGGTGGTGGATATCGCTCGGAGGGTTAGCAAAACTTTTCAGCTCCAGTACCTTCATCAGCTAGTGTTCCATCCTCCAAGTTCAAACAAGATTATAAAGGTAGGGCATCAGGCTTTAAGTCTCAAGGAAGTGTTTCAGGTACCAAAACCTACCCAACTTGCCCTAAGTGTGGTAAGAACTATTCGGGCGAGTGCCTTGCAGGGAAGGAAAGATGCTGTGGATATGGTCAGTCTAGTCATATGTTGAGGGATTGTCCTTCTAAACAGGGTCAAGGAAGCACAGGTGGCGGACAGTGCCAGAATAGGCTCTATGCTCTTCAGGCTCGCCAGGATCAGGAAGATTCTCCTGATGTACTCACTGGTATATTACGAGTCTTTGATCTCGATGTTTATGCTTTGTTAGATCCAGGGGCTACTCTTTCCTTTGTTACTCCTTATATAGTAGTTAAGTTTGATGTTAGTCCAGAAACTCCCTCAGAACCTTTCTCACTCTCTACTCCAGTCGGTGACTCAGCTATAGCTTGACGGGTATACAAAAATTGCCCTGTCATAGTCTCTCAGAAAGTCATCTCAATAGACCTTGTAGAGTTAGAAATGTTAGACTTCGATGTCATTCTAAGTATGGATTGGTTACATTCCTGTTACGCCTCAGTCAATTGTAGAACTAGGATTGTTAGTTTTCAGTTTTCAGTTTTCAGACGAACCAATCTTAGAATGGAAGGGTAGTAGCTTAGCGCCTATGGGTCGATTCATTTCTTACCTCAAGGCCAGAAAAATGATTTCTAAGGGTTATCTCTATCATCTATTTTGGGTTAAGGATTCAAGCTCTGAAACCCCAACTCTTGAGTCAGTTCTTGTAGTTAATGAGTTCCTAGAAGTTTTTCCAGAACATCTTCCCAGAGTTACTCTCGATAGGGAAATCAACTTTGGAATTGATCTCCTTCCAGATACCTAGCCTATCTCTATTCCTCCTTACAGAATGGCTCTAGCTGAGCTTAAGGAATTGAAGGAGCAGTTGAAAGACCTTTTAGATAAGGGTTTCATCAGACCTAGTATTTTGCCATGGGGTGCACTAATTTTGTTCGTGAAGAAGAAAAATGGTTCTCTCAGAATGTGCATTGACTATATGCAGTTGAACAAGGTCATAATCAAGAATAGGTATCCCATCCCAGGATTGATGACTTATTTGACCAACTTCAGGGGGCTAGTCATTTCTCAAAGATAGACTTCAGATTAAGTTATCATCAGCTCAAAGTCAGAGATAGTGACATTCCGAAAACAACCTTTAGAACTTGGTATGGTCATTTTGAATTTGTAGTTATGTCATTTGGACTAACCAATGCTCTTGCAACTTCATGGATTTGATGAACAAAGTGTTCAAGCAATACTTGGACTTGTTCGTTATCGTGTTCATTGATGATATCCTCATTTACTCTAAAAATGAGGGGGAACATGCGAGTCATTTGAGAGTTGTTTTGCAAACTCTCAAAGATCGCCAGTTATTCACCTAATTTAACAAGTGTGAGTTCTTGTTACAATCAGTTGCTTTTCTTAGGAATATAGTAGCTAGCGAAGGGATCCAGGTGGATTCCCAGAAAATAGAGGCAGTGAAACAATGGCCCAGACCTACCTCTCCTGTAGATATCAGAAGTTTCTTGGGTCTAGCGGGTTATTACAGAAGGTTCGTGGAATGATTTTCATCCATAGCCTCACCATTGACTAGGATGATGCAGAAAATGGTCAAGTTTCATTGGTCAGATGATTGTGAGAAAAGCTTCACAGAATTGAAAACAAGATTGACTACAACTCCTGTTTTGACTCTACCAGAGGGTTCAGATAGATATGTGATTTATTGTGATGCATCCAGGGTCGGCCTATGCTGTGTGTTAATGCAGTGAGGTAAGGTTATAGCCTATACTTCTTGACAACTTAAGGTACATGAGAAGAATTATCTGACTTATGACATCGAGCTTGCAGCGGTGGTGTTTGCACTCATGATTTGGAGACACTACTTGTATGGTGTTCATGTAGATGTGTTCACGGAAAATAAGAGCCTTCAGTATGTGTTCACCCAAAAAGAGTTGAATCTTCGCCAGAGAAGATGGCTTGAGTTCCTCAAGGATTATGACATGAGTGTGCATTACCATCTTGGTAAGGAGAATGTAGAAACAGATGCCCTTAGCAGACTATCTCTGGGTAGTGTATCACATGTTAAGGAAGAAAGAAAAGAGCTAGCAGAGGATGTTCACAGGCTTTCTCGTTTAGGAGTTCATCTTATGAGCATATCAGATGGTGGTGTGACAGTTCAAAATGGATCAGAATCTTCATTAGTAGTGGAGGTTAAGGAAAAGCAAGACAGTGATCTGATATTGCTCGAACTCAAGGGTGCAGTCCATCAACAGAGAGTTGAGGTATTCTCCCAAGGGGGAGATGGTGTGCTTCGCTACCATGGTTGATTATGTGTTCCTAATGTGGGTGAGATGACACTTTAGATTCTTGCAGAAGCCCATAACTCCAGGTATTCTATTAATCCAGGTGCCACTAAGATGTACCGTGATCTGCAGGAAGTCTTTTGGTGGAATGACATGAAGAGGGATATAGAAAATTTTGTGGCTAAGTAGGGGTATGACTCAAGAGATCGACATTCCTACTTGGAAGTAGGAAGTGATCAAAATGGATTTCATCACAGGTTTACCTCGTACTCGCAGACATCATGACTCCATTTGGGTGATAGTTGACAGAGTCACTAAGTCTTCTCGCTTTTTGGCGGTCAAGACTACAGATTCGACAGAAGACTACGCAAATCTTTACATTAATGAGATAGTCAAATTGCATGGGGTTCCTTTGTCTATCATCTCAGATAGAGGTCCTCAGTTTACCTCTCATTTCTGGAAGTCATTTCAGAAAGGTCTTGGTACTCAGGTTAATCTTAGCACAACATTTCATCCACACATGGATGGTCAAGCAGAGCGTACCATTCAGACCTTAGAAAACATGTTGAGAGCTTGTGTGATCGACTTCAAGGGTTGTTGATACTATCACCTTCCTCTTATAGTGTTCACCTATAATAATAGCTACCATTCCAGCATTCAGATGGCCCCTTATGAGGCATTGTATGGGTGTAGATATAGATCTCCTATTGGTAGGTTTAAAGTAGGTGAAACAACCTTGATAGGGCCGGATTCAATCCATTATGATATGGAGAAAGTGCAACTCATTAGAGATAGACTTAAGACAGCCTAGAGTCGCCAGAAGTCTTATGTAGATGTGAGAAGAAGGGAACTAGAGTTCCAAGTTGATGAGTTGGTTTTCTTGAAAGTGTCACCTACGAAAGGGGTGATGAGATTTGGCAAGAAAGGGAAGCTCAGTCCCAGATATGTAGGCCCTTATAAGATTCTAAAAAGGATTGGTAAAGTGTCTTATGAGTTAGAGTTGCCAGCAGAATTAGCAGCAGTGCATCAAGTCTTTCACATCTCACTACTGAAGAAGTGTGTGGGTGATCCAGCATCCGTAGTGCCATTAGAGAGTGTGGCTATGAAAGACAGTCTTTCTTATGAGGATGTACCAGTTGAGATTCTTGATCGTCAGGTTAGAAGGTTGAGAAACAAAAAAGTTGCTTTAGTCAAGATTTGGTGGAGGAGTCAGTCCATAGAGGGATCTACTTGGGAAACAGAAACATCCATGCAGTCCAAATATCCTCACCTCTTTCCTTCCGATTCTAGTCTAGCTTGAGGTAATAGTTCCTCTTCAGGTTTTCAGTCATTTATGCGTGAAATCAGTCTTAAGTATCATGTTCCTTCAGTTTGTACTTGCATTTTCAGCGTACTTGCATATTCTTGGAACTCAGTTCAATCATAAATTAGTCTTCAGTGTTTATTGGTAGGGTTGCAGCTCATCCACTCCATTTCATTTAGTTTAGTCTTCATTTGAGGATAAATGATCCCAAGGGGGAGATATTGTAACACCTCGAAAACCAGACCCAGAAAAAATTTGCAGAACTTACCTAAAGCAGTGAACCACGATAGGGTTCACGGACCGTGATAGGGTCTATGGTCCGTTGACCTGCCCGTGGTCTTGACTTGAATCCTACCATGCCCAAACATCAGACCACGGGACCCTTAACGGGCCGTGGTCTTGATGACGGGTCGTGGTGGTGCCCATTGAATCGAGGCAATAGCCCCCAGCCTAGCCCTCAGACACCCCTCGCCCAAGTAAGGACCACGGGGACCTTCACGGTCCTTGGTCCTGAAGACGGGTCATAAGGGCGTCCATGGAGCATAACCAGTAGCCCCCTAGAACTGAGCCACCAAACCTCTGCCCAAGCAAGGACCACGAGGACCTTCACGGTCCGTGGTCCCTCACACGGGCTGTGGTAAGGCTCGTGAGATAGACCCTCAACCCAGTAGTCACCAAGTTAAGACCACGATCCACTTCATGGTCCATGTTTCCTTTCACGGTCCGTGAAGGTGGTCGTGATCAGCCCTGTCTGCAACTTAAGTCAGGGGTCTTTTGGTCTTTTCCTATTTCGTTGGACCCCTAAACTATGTCATTTTAACCGTAAACTACGTGGTTTTGATTAGCTTTCGCCTGGAAACATAACTAGCACTTACCCAAGTCAATCTTTAATCAAAGCTTAGAAAATTAAAAGCGAAAGAAGAGAAAGAGGCGACCAACCCTAAGTTCAAGAATGCAACAAGTTTCCTCCAGTTCCAGCCCTAAAATCAAAGGATTTCTCCGTGGAATTCGTCACCAGGTATGTGGGATTGCACTAGTGGGTTCCTTTCCCCCATAGGTCCCTAGAATTTAGTCAGATTCTTGATTCCCTATTATTAACTAGACCTAGGGTTTCTAGAACTTCAACAGATTATCCTGAATTAGTTATTTATATGTTCCAAATCAGATTATCATGTTATTACTTCATTTCTTGCATGAATTTCAGAACCCTAGGTTGGTAGTTCTTTAGTTCTTGAATTACATATGCTAGCTTAGATATTTCAATATTTCAGATATACATGCCTCAGTTTTCGAATGCATTACTTTCAGTATATTAATGTGCATTCTCAGTTTGCAGGTCAGTTTTGAGCTATCCAATATATTACAGAAATCCAGTCATAATGTGTTAATCATTTAATCTATTGGGAGTAGCATAATACCAAGTTAGACTAGGGTCAGTCACCCATATAGTCCCAGAGCTACGAGCCACGTAGGTTGCAAGTCCTCTCTGTGGGCATCATTTTAGTGATCACGTCAGCATGCCTCTACACTTTTGGCCAGGTTATTGGGTCCTCTCGATGGGGCGTATACATCGAACTCCATATTTAGCTCATGTGGTTTATTTAGCGGTCATTAGTAGCTCCCACAGTTCAGCCAGACTCCATTGCATTAACCACATTTCAATATAATCATTCAGCATCAACATGTCTAAATTTGGCCATTGCATTCAGTTAGTTCAGTATTCAATACCATATTCAGATTATACTCTTGCTTTATTGCTTGTTCAGTTATATGTTTATTTCAGCTTTACTCTATCATGCCTACTCAATATCTTTCAAGTACTGACACATACTCTGCGCTACATCTTCTTGTGGTGTAGGTTCAGATTCTCAGCATCCAGATCACTCTTAGATCGGTTCCCGATCTCCAGTTCAGCAGCATCAGTGGTGAGCCATCATACTTCGAGGACAACAGTCATGTTATCTTTTCATTATTTCAGTCTTTTAGTTTCAGTTTTGCTAAACTTAGCTGGGGCATGTCCCAACACTTATAGTCAGTTAGAGGTTATTTTCAGATATAGTTAGATTCAACTTTGTATTTGAGTTTGATGTTTATTTTGTATGAAACTCTCAAATTTGATATTCAATTTTAGTATATGGGTATTCCCCATCATTTCAGATACTGCAACAATTTTATTTCCCGGTTTATCTTTAGTAAGCTCATGATTATGCCAGCAGGGTTAGCTTGGGGTCACTTGTGATCCTAGGTCCCATGTCCGCGTCTCGGGGGTAGCTCGGGGCATAACAATCCACATTGAACATTCACAAAAGAATCTGCAATATTATTTTATCCAGAACTGATTATTCAAATCTTTGCTTAAATAAGCAATACTATTTAGTATAACATATATTTTCTGAATTGGTAATCACGTTCAACACACGTGTCAAAAAACTAGTTCTACAAAAAGATCAAATGTAAAATACACATGTAAGTTTAATTAAATAGTTAAAATTGGCATAAAATGATATCCCTTCAAGAATACTAGATAGAGCTGAAATGACATAAATAGTAACGTAAAATTATCTATCCCCTTTTTAATTATCATAAACATCTCTTTGGAGGAAGCTAATCGAGTCTATGACATATACGTATAGCAAGAACAAATATAAAGAATCTAATTTGTTTTTTATAAACACGCAAAACTCATTTAATAACTAGTATAATCGCATAAACAAGTATAGAAATAGTGTTATGCTCATAGGGAAAGGATATATTCAAGATGTATTAGATAAAAGATGAATCTAATAAGCAATAAATAATAAAACTAGAAGAAGCATCATATCGATTAAATCTCTTTTGAAAAGAAAATCACACAAAAGTTATTTATAAAACCAAAAGTTATAAATTCAATATATAAATTTATAGAAATGTCACCATTGTAGTCATAAGACTTTAACAAATCAACCATTTCAGTATCATTCTCTTTGAAATGATCACCTAACATCACTCGAACTCCATCCATCATATCACAACAAGTAGTTGTCAATGAAGTATTTCCTTCAATGATTTGAAAAGATGAGATACAAAAGAGTGATTTGCTATATAGAAGACTAAGTATAACGGAGAAACACTTCACCCTTTTGGTCGGCGTTATATAGTACTTACAGTGGCCAATGAGTACGCTTAAATAGTGATATTAATATCTATATTATATATCTATTCCACGTTTCGTCTTTGCATAATTTAATAAAGGATAATTAACCTTCAATTAATATAAATGTACGATTTTGATTCTTCAAACTAACAAAAATTAAATTTTTTATATAGTCTTTTATTTTAAAAATAAAAGGACTTAGTTCAACAAAAAAATTGAAAATAATACAGTTATAAAAGTCATTTGAAAATATTAACCCAAGACTTCGAAATAAGAAGATGACGATGAAAATTGACAAATTGTCGGTTAAGCATTTATACTTTGTTCATATTTTTATTTTTTATATTATTTATTACTTTAACATTTTAACTTCCACTAATGTGAAGGATTTAAATTGTATATTTATAGTAATTGAAGGCTAGTGATGCATAGTCTAATTATATATGGGTTAAAACTGAAATATACATATAATTCAAAGATCAAAATAAGTATTTGACGTACAAATAATTTTTATTTGACCTATGTATTGTTTTTTCTTTCTTTAGTCAAGACAAACACATAGTTTCGTCTTTTTGTTTTTCTTTTCACGGGTTTAGTATGAAGGGTGATGTTTTCTTGACAAATATTATTTTTCACTATTACGTTTCTAAAACATAATATCCAAGGAAACATTTTTAATTAGAAGAAAAAATAACTTTTGTACGATCCAAAATTCCAAAGATCATGGTCATGCCTATTCTAATTCACCAATAGGTAAGCCAACCCTCCATCCAAAGGAAAACAAAAATGATACGCAGAAGTAATTAAATAACACATAATTTAAAATCATAACCCCATCTTTTAAATATAGAAAAAAATGTGTAGAGTAACAAAATAAACCAAAAATAAGTGTCACCAATACAAAAACATCTAATTGAATACAATCATCTCAAAATTATAATTTTTTTTGAAATAATAAAGTCATGAAAGTAAAGATATATGAAGTATGACATCACTTTGTGTAACGACCTATTTTCATCATTATGGAAAAGCCATCGGGGAAATTTTTTGGGCCGAAAAACTTTTTGGAAGTAGCTTGGGATTTCCTAGCCAAGTCCAGTTTTGGACGAAATCAGAGTCATGTGGATCTAGAAAAATCTGGTAATGATTGGCAGATTTAATAAGGAATTTGATTTCATGAGTGGATAACTAAGAGGTTAAGGAACCCGTATGACTTTACGAAATTGAATTCGGGTGAGTAGAACTCCCGAAACTGATCTTAGCATGAACGGGTAGTTTTTGAGTGTCATGAGTTGAAGGTGTGTTGTGAAATGAGAGTTTGAAACTCTTAAATCGACTATATGTTTCCGTTTAAGCCGCTAGTGCGGATTATTCCTGCCAGGGCGGGGCAGCTGTGGTGGGATGGTGGCCGCCATAGCGGGCCAGTCGAGAATTAAATTAGAAATAAACCCCTAAAATGTCATTATTCTGCAAACTTTGTTATTAAGATTTAGGAGACAAACCAAGGCGACTACTTGACAATTTTTCACCATTCTTGAATCTAAAGGTAATGATTTTACTCCCCGAATCCATTTTTTGATCCGTGGAATGTAAGTCATGGGTAATTATTATTGGGGGAGGGTTTTGGAATTGATTTGGATGTTGGGAAAAAGCCCTAGCTGCATATTAGGATAATGGGTTTGGCCTAGGGTTGATGATTTTGATTGTAATCTGGATAATTAGGCCTCGTTTGTTAATCCTCGCATTATATTGATTGTTTGTAGACCAAGAACAAGCGGAAAGAATCTGGAAAAGGAAGAATAAAGTATCTTAGGAGGGTTCAAGCTTTGTTCGAGGTAGGTGATGGTTCTGATAAATGTTGGTGTAATGTATGTTAGTAATTACTTCATTTTAATGCATGTATGTATGCGAATGTTGCACTATTGATCACCAAATGCGAATAAGTATAAACAAATGATTATATGCCATGAATCAACACTTGATAATATGATTATGAGAATGTACACTGTGATTGTGATTCTGGCTTGTTGAATGGATCAGGTGTTATGTTCCAACACACTAACTTGGATTGGGTGCCACGTTCCGATGCATATATGGGATCGGGTGTCATATTTGGCACACTAACTTGGATTAGGTACCACGTTTCGGTATACTAACAATTTGGGTTTGGGTTCCATGAAAGGACCATTGACTTGTCATATAGATGAATTATTGAGAATGTGGAATTGTTCGTTGATCCTGATATGATGACTGATATTGTATATGTACGTTATATGCCTGTTTATTATGTTGTGGTTACTTGTATATATTTCACTTATTGGAATAGCCGCGTGATCCTACCAGTACACTGTGGTTGTGTACTGATACTAAGTCTGTGACTCTTGTTTAAAAGAACAATGACCGATTCGAATTCAAGGGTGAGCTAGTTCTTCTAGGCTACCATGAGTTCTCTTTTTACTCAGTCCATCTTATTCAGACTTAGATTAGTTCTTTAGAAATTCGTATGTTTAATTGGGTTGTACCCATTTTCTGTAGACTTATGGTCTCTTGTTAGAGTAGAGTTTTGGTACATTGACTTTCAATTTCTAGGGAATATTTCCGCAATGTTTTTTAGTCGTTGTTAGTTCTTTTGGAGTTTATGGGAACTCTACTTCAATTCTGCATTTAAACCTGCTTCTGTATCCTTAATTGCCTTAGTTTTTTGTTCAGATGTTTAGTTCTTGGGTTAACTGATTAGTATTAATGGTTATCGCACTAGAGGGTTAGTGTGGGTTCCAATCACAACGATCTAGGTCGTGACAAAGTTGGTATCAGAGCCCTAGGTTTATTGATCTCGATGTATCAAAATCAGTACAGTAGAGTCCTGCGGAACGTTACAGAGACGTCTGTACTTTTCTTCGAGAGGCAATTTGACATTAGGAAATCTCTTTTTTTTTGTCTCCTTTCGTGCTATAACTTGATTGCAATTGGTATCAGGTGATCCAAATTGGTATCTAATATCCTTCTTTTTTGTCCGCAGATGGTTAACACTAGGTTCAACGGTGTTAGGCCTGTAGCTCCCAATAATGAGGCCGCTGAGGATTCCGCAGCAAGAGGTCACGGTCGAGGTAGAGGAAGAGTAAGGGGTAGAGGCCGAGGAAGGGTATCACCTATTAGGGATGGAGCTTTGATTGAGAATCCTTCTGCGCAACATTAAGAGATAGAGGAAAATGTTGAGGTTAAGAACGATGAGGGTGTTCGACAAGAGGAAGAGGTGCAGGCTGAGACTACAAGTATTCCTCCCTTAGATCCAGTGTTAGCTCAATAGATTATGTCATTCCTAAAAGGATTCGTTGGTTCTAGAGTTCTTCCTTTAGTTCAAACAACTCAAGCTCCCGCCAATCCCTTTGGTGCTATCACTGCTCCCAAGGTGGGTGGAACTATAGGTACTGATGCTTTATTTTGTCAATTGTAGGGCCCCGTAATGATTGGTAATGAGCATGCAATGTTGACTAAGTTCTCGAAATTGTAACCATATGTGTTCCATGGTTCCGAGAGTGAGAAAGCCTACTAGTTCAGTCTAGATCGTTATGAGAGGCTTCATAAGTTGGGAATTGTCCATCAGCATGGAGTACAGTTTGTGACTATTCAACTTCAAGGTTAGGCTAAGCAGTGGTGAAAAACTTATGTGGAATGTAGATCTTTAGCTTTACCCCCACTCACTTGGACCCAGTTTCATGCTTTGTTCTGGGAGAAGTATGTTCCCCGTACTTTGAGTGATCATAAGAAGGATAAATTCATGGCTTTGGAGCAAGGTGGTATGTCTGTGGCTGCTTATGAGGCTAAGTTCCATGATTTTTCTAGATATGCTATGTAATTGGTGACTACTGAGAAAGAGAGGATCCTGTCTATTCGTTAAGGGACTAAATTTTAAGTTGTAGGTATAGTTGGTTCATATGAACTCTGCTGGAAAAAGCTTCAATGAGGTAACTGATTTTGTGAAAAAGGAAGGAGTTAGAAATGATGGGCAGGCTAAGAAAGCTAAGAATACATGTAACTTCCAAGGTTCTTACTCTAGAGGTTCAGGGAGGCCGACACTTGCAGCCCGACCAATTCAGTGTGTTATGCCCACTTCTACATGTAATTACTCGGGAACTCCACCTCAGAATTTGATTTAAGATAGCCAGGGAACCGCACCTTCAGCAAGCAGCAGACCATCTTTTGATCACACTTGTTATAATTGTGGAGAGCCTGGGCATATGAGGAGAAATTGTCCCCAACCGCGCATGTTGGATTCTGCGCCGTAGCAGATTAGAGCGGTGGTACTCGTGGGCAATGGTAATAAAGGTAGAGGACATCCACAAGGTGAGAGAGGAGGAAATTAGTGAGGCCGTGGAGGTCGGGGAAATGGTAACGCAGGCAGAGGTTCAGTGCAGCCAGGAAGGGAAGGCGCTCGTCAAGACGACAGGGCTCAGTGTTACGCCTTTCAAGACAAGAGCAAGGCAAAGTCTTCTAATGCAATGATAACAGGTACTATTCTTTTATGTGACCGGATGGCTAATGTGTTATTTGATTCGGGTTCTACTTATTCTTATGTGTCCGTTCAGTTTGCCTTTGGGATTTGATATGATTTGTGATGTACTCGATGCCCCTATCCATGTTTCTACCCCAGTTGGAGAGTCTTTCATAGTCACCCACGTGCTTGTCTTATCTTGTTTATGGGTTTTTAGACTTAGGATGATTTGGTGATTTTGGATATGAGTGACTTTGATATAATTTTAGGCATGAATTGGTTGTCCCCCTATCATGACGTGCTTAATTGTCATACTAAGTCTGTGACTCTAGAGATCATCGATAGGGAAAGATTAGAGTGGGAAGGGGTGTACATGCCTAAGCTAGCTAAGATCATATCCTCCGTACAGGCTAGGAAACTGGTAGGGTAGAGTTGTTTTGTTTATTTCGCTCATATTCGGGATGTTGAGGTTGAGTTTCCCTCTATCGAGTCCATTCTTATGGTGTCATAATTTAGAGAAGTTTTTCCTACTGATTTGCCTGGTATGCCTCCGGATAGAGATATAGACTTCTGCGTTGATTTGGAACCTTGTACCTGCCCCATTTCCATCCCTCCATATCGAATGGCCCCGGTAGAGTTGAGAGAGCTTAAGGCTCAAATCCAAGAGCTTCTTGATAAGGGTTTCATTCATCCTAGTGTTTCCCTTTGGGGTGGTCGTGTCTTGTTTGTTAAGAAAAAGTATGGTAGTATGAGGATGTGTATAGATTACCAACATTTGAATAAGTTCACCATTCGAAACAAGTACCCATTGTCTCGGATAGATGATATTTTCGACCAGTTACAACGTGCGTCAATTTTCTCTGAGATCGATCTAAGGTCTGGTTATCATCAGTCAAAGATTAGGCCTGAGAATGTGCCCAGGACGATATTTAGGACCTGATATGGGCACTATGAGTTTTTAGTAATGTCATTTGGGATGACAAATGAGCCTGCAACTTTCATGAGTTTGATGAATGGTGTGTTCAAACCATTTCTCGATTCATTTGTTATAGTATTTATTGATGATATTCTGGTTTATTCAAAGAGTAAGAAGAGAGCATGCCGACCATCTTTGTATTGTTCTGGGTGTTCTTGGGAAACAAAAGTTGTGTGCGAAAATTTCTAAGTGTGGATTTTGGTTGAATTTAGTTGCCTTTTTTGGGGCATGTAGTTTTAAAAGAAGGGGTAATGGTAGATCCCCAAAATATTGAAGCGGTTAAGAATTGGGTTTGGCCTAGCTCTGTGATTGAAGTTAGGAGTTTTGTGGGGCTTGCTAGCTACTATGTCGATTTGTGAAGAACTTTGCTTCTATTGCCAAGGTTGACCAAAGAGGAGGTACCTTCTGAATGGACCGAAAAGTGTGAAGAGAACTTTCAAAAGGACAAGACTCTCTTGACCACAACACCTATTCTAGTACAACCAGTGGAAGGTAAGGATTTTATTATATATTATGATGCTTCACATTCGGGTTTGGGTTCTGTGTTAATGCACGATAAGAATATTATAGCTTATGCATCGCGACAATTGAAGGTGCATGAGAGGAATTACCCAACATATGATTTAGAGTTGGCAGTGGTAGTGATTGTTCTTAAGATCTGGCGACATTACCTCTATGGTGTCAAGTGTGAGGTGTTTACTAATCATCATAGTCTGCAACATGTGTTCACTTAAAAGGATCTGAATTTGAGAAAACGAAGGTGGATGGAGTTACTCAAGGATTATGATGTAACAATCGAGTATCATCCGGGTAAGGCTAATATAGTGGCAGACGCACTTAGTCGGAAGGCGGTGAGTATGGGTTGTCTAGCTTGCTTGAGTGTATCTAAGCGACCTTTGGCTAAGGAAATTCAGACCTTGGAGTCTAAGTTCATGCAGTTGGGCATCTCAGAGAATGGTGGTGTGTTAGCTAGCATTGAGGTGAGGGCCACGTTCATTGAGGAGATCAAGGCCAAACAGTTTGAAGATGACAGTTTGAATGAGCTTAGAAAGAAGATAGCGTCTGGTAAGGCACAAGAGAATGCTCTTTATGCGGGGGGTATGCTCAGTTTTAAGGGAAGAATTTGTGTGCCTCGAGTAGATGACTTGACTCAAAAATTGTTGACCGAATCCCATGGTTCGCAATATTCTATTCATCTAGGTGTGACCAGGATGTACCGAGATTTGAAGCGACTTTATTGGTGGCCTGGTATGAAGAAATATATAGCGGAGTTTGTCGCTAAGTGTCAAAATTGCCAACAAGTAAAATATGAGCATCAAAGGAATGTAGGTTTGCTTCAGAGAATGCCAATTCCAGAATGGAAGTGGGAAGGGATAGTTATGGATTTCATGGTTGGTCTTCCCAAGGCTTTGGTAAAGTTTGATTCTATTTGGGTAGTGGTTGATAGATTGACTAAGTCAGCCCATTTTATTCCGATCAGAATAAATTATAATGCTCAATAGTTGGCTAAAGTTTATGTAAAAGAGATAGTAAGGCTGCACGGGGTGCCCATTTCTATCATCTCAGACCGTGGTACGCAATTCACTTCCAAGTTTTGGAGGAAATTACATGATGAATTGGGCACACAACTCACTTTTAGCACAACTTTCCATCCACAGAGGGACGGACAGTCAGAAAGGACTATTCAAGTGTTAGAAGATACGTTGAGGGTATGTGTGATTGACTTTGGAGGGCATTGGGATAAGTTCCTACCGTTGTGTGAGTTCTCCTATAATAATAGTTATCACTCCAGCATAGATATGGCACCATTTGAGGCACTGTATGGGAGGGGACGTAGATCACCCATATGATGGTTTGAGGCTGGATATGTGAAGACTTTGGCGGTTGATTTAGTGGAGGATGCTCAAGATAAAGTGAGGAGTATTCAAGCTAAGCTTTTAGCAGCCCAAAGTAGATAGAAAAAGTATGCGGACCATAAGGTAAGAGACATGGCATTTCAAACTAGTGAGAAGGTTCTTCTTAAGGTATCACCCATGAAATGGGTGATGAGATTTGGCAAGAAGGGAAAACTTAGTCCTCGTTATATTAGTCCGTTTGAGATTCTTGATTGTGTAGAGCCAGTGGCATAGATTTTGGCTTTACCACCTAGCCTAATGGGAGTTCATCCAATATTTCATGTGTCCATGTTGAAGAGATACCATGGTGACGAGGATTACATCATAAAGTGGGATTCAGTGTTGTTAGACAAGGACCTCCAATATGAGGAGGAACCGATTGCAATTCTTGATCGTGATGTCTGGAAGCTGAGGAACAGCGGGATTAAGTCCGTGAAAGTTCAATGGAAGCATCGTCCAGTTGAGGAAGCTACTTGGGAAACCGAGAAGGACATGCGATTCAAGTATCCCCAGTTATTCGTAGATTCAGGTACTACTCTACCCTTACTATAGCCCATTCTTTCTAAGTTTGTCACTCAGGGACGAGTGATGGGTAAATTTGTATCTATTGTAACGACCTGTTCAGTTTGCCTTCGGGGTTTCCAAGCCTAGTCCAGTTTTGGATGATATCAGAATCATGTGGGTCTAGGGAAATCTGGTAATGATTGGGAGATTTAATAAGGAATTTGATTACATGAGTGCATAGCTAAGACGTTAAGGAACCCGTACGACTTTACATAATTGAATTCGGGTGAGTAGAACTCCCGAAACTGATCTTAGTGTGAACGGGTAGTTTATGAGTGTCATGAGTTGAAGCTGTGTTGTGAAATGGGAGTTTGAAACTCTTAAATTGAGTCTCTGTTTCCGTGCAAGCTACTAGGGAGGGATTATTCCCGATAGGGCAGGGCTGCTATGGTGGGATGGTGGCCGCCATAGCAGGCCATCGCTAATTAAGTTGGAAATAAACCCCAAAAAATCATTATTCTGCAAAATTCATTCTTAAGAGTTGGGAGACGAACTAGGGCGACTTCTTGATAGTTTTTTACCATTCTTGAAGACAAAGGTAAGGTTTTCACTCCCCGAATCCATTTTTCGATCCTTGGAATGTAAATGCGTGTGTAAATATTGTTGGGGAGGGTTTTGGAACTGATTTGGATGGGGAAAAAAGCCCCAACTGCTTATTAGGATCATGGTTTTGGCCTAGGGTTGATGATTTTGATTGTAATCCGGGTAATTAGGCCTCGTTTATTGATCCTTGCATTATATTGATTGTTTGTAGACCAAGAACAAGCTGAAAGAATTCGTAAAGGGAAGAATCAAGTATCTTAGAAGGGTTCAAGCTTTGTTTGAGGTAGGTGATGATTGTGATTTCAAGTTGGTGTGATGTATGTTAGTAATTACTTCATTTTAATGCATGTATGTATGCGAATATTGCACTTTTGATCACCAAATGCGAATAAGTATAAACAAATGATTATATGCCATGAATCAACACTTGATAGAATGATTATGAGAATGTACATTGTGATTGTGGCTTGTTAAATGGATCGGGTGTTAATTTCCAACGCACTAACTTGGATCTAGTGCCACGTTTCGGCGCATATATGGGATCGGGTGTCACGTTCGGCACACTAACTTGGATCTGGTACCATGTTCTGGTACATTAATAGTTTGGGTGTGGGTTCCATGAGAGGACCATTGACTTGTCATATATATATATATTTTTTTTTTATTTTTTTTTGAGAATGTGGAATTGTTTGTTGATCCTGATATGATGACTGATATTGAATATATTTGGTATATGATTGTTTATTATGTTGTGGTTACTTGTATATGTTTCACTTATTGGAATAGCTACGTGATTCTACCAGTACACTGTGGTTGTGTACTTATATTGCACTTGCTCTTCCTTTGTTGAGTATAGGGTATCTTAAGGCTGCTACTGACAGATCTCATTTAGAAGACTAGTGACCGATTCGAATTCAAGGGTGAGCCAGTTCTTCCAGGCTACCATGAGTTCTCCTTTTACTCAGTCCATCTTATTCGGACTTAGATTAGTTCTTTAGAAATTCATATTTTTAATTGGGTTGTACCCATTTTCTGTAGACTTATGGTTCCTTGTTAGAGTTTTGGTACATTGACTTTCAGGTTCTAGGGAATACTTTCGTAATGTTTGTTAGTCATTGTTAGGTCTTTTGGAGTTTATGGGATCTGTACTTTAATTCTGCATTTAAACTTGCTTTCGTATCTTTAAATGCCTTAGATTTTGGGTGAGATGATTAGTTCTTGGGTTAGCTGATTAGTCTTAATAGTTCTCCCACCGGAGGGTTAGTGTGGGTGCCAATAACAACGGTCTGGGTCGTGAAACTTTGAATGCCAAGTAACTCACAAAAGCTTCGAAAGAAGTATTGCTTTGAATGAAATATAAACTAGGCCTCCCAGTGTTAGGATATTTATAAAAAGATGCAACAAAAGTAGTATAAGTAAGATAATATATGTACTTAGTAACTATCATAGGCTGATTTACACAGAATTAGATAACAATATTGTACGAAGTATGAAATATACCAAGAACAGTTCATAAGTTTAATTCATTACATGTCATGATCTAAAATTGAACTATGATGGTGCTTGCCATAAACTTCATGTAAACAAGTCAAAACCCTACTTCGAGCGATGAATATACCAAAAGATACAACTACGCGGAAGCAATAAGAAGAAGAAGAGATATCTGTAGCATAAATATGTATAAAATAATACAAAATAAAAATATGCATATCTTTTTTTAAGATAGGCGCTATAGAAAGGATGAAATAAAAGTTATCGAAAGGATGAAATAACAAGTTACCTTAAGATAATTTTTTGAAAAATAAGCATATCTTTAATTGTGGAGTTAAAAAAAAACTCCTTGATTTTAAGAGAGAAATTTTTAATTTTAAAAAATATGAAGGAAAATATTCTTTAATGAAAATCGAGTCTACCCACTTGTTTGTCTAAATTGAATAAAAAGTTATCTCAAGGTAAATATTAATGATAGTTCGATCTGTTCTTATTTCGCTCTATATCTTTTCTTTCCGTTACCCTAATTTGTGCTACCTTCACCATCCAAATAATTTTTCTTAAAATGATAGAAAGATTATTGAAATTCAATGATCTACAGCTTCAAAGATTATTTTTGATAGATTCAATTAATTTTCTCTTTTGCCTTTATGTAACTCAGCCAATTGAAAAAGATCACTTTTTTCCTTATCTATATCTATATCTATCTATATTCTATATTCTATATTACCTTAAAAGCATAAACTTCTAACTTGAATGTTAAATTACTATAATATCTCTAACTTAGGTTGTGACTTTGTCGATGAGTTGTGACTTTTCCAAAGGGTTGTAACTTCTTGGAAAGGTCGTGACTTTTCAGATAAGACACAAAAAAAACACTTGTTCATACTACCCTTTGTTAATTATAAAGTATTATATATGTCACGAATACCACAATACGTTATTCTTTCTCTTTTATATTCTTTAGTTATAATATTATGAATTCCCATAGTTATTACATTAATTATGTCTATCTTTCATCTTTCCTTATATTAACTTTTGACCAATTATTTTTTGTATTATTGTACCGCTCTTATATATCTGATAACACGGAGTTGTTATTTTTTCTTTTAATGAGTCATGCTTGGTTGAATAAATTGTAAATCGTTTATAAGTATATGAACTATATCTTTGTTAGGTGGAAGATAAACAGGTGATTACTTATATGATTTCACAGATAGAATATATTATTTAATTTTAATTTTTAGTTTTTCCGGCAAAAAAATGGAAGCCTTTCTCAATTATCTATGGACAGTCAAAAACTATCTTTGATTTATGTACACGGTCAATCGACAAGTCAAATATGAGAGCCAACGACAAGAACACCGTCTATTATGTTATAAATGATAAAATTAAATTAATATACAAAAAATAGTTCTAAAAAATAAAATGTAGTTGTTCTTTCCATTCTTCATATGACATCTAAATAGTTTAACATGGAATACACATGCAAACCACATCTGGTTAGATGACAAGAAAAATACAAACAAATATGGTTTATAATTTAATATTACTGAGATACGACTAATTTCATTTTTGAACCTCATCAAATTGAAATAAATATATACATTATTGCATTTAACTAATAAAAATTTTCATTGACCATCTTTATTGGTTCGCGTGAATAAAAGATATATATGACGATCCAAATTGAACATTTACAAAAGAATCTGCAATATTATTTTGTCCAGAGTTGATTATTCAAATCTTCACTTAAATAAGCCATACTATTTAGTATAACATATATTTTCTGAATTGGTAATCACGTGCAACACACGTGTTGAAAAACTAGTTCTACAAAAAGATCAAATGTAAAATACATTTGTAAGTTTCATTAAATAGTTAAAATTAACATAAAACGATGTCCCTTCAAGAATACTTGATAAAATTGAAATGACATATATAGTAACATAAAATGATATATCCCCCTTTGAATTATCATAAACTTCTTTGTGGAGGAAGCTAATCGAGTATATGACATATACGTATAGCAAGAACAAAAATAAATAATCTAATTGATTTTTTTATAAACACGCAAAACTCATTTAATAACTTGTATAATCACATAAACAAGTATAGAAATAGTGTTATGATCATAGGGAAAAGAGAAATTCAAGATGTATTAGACAAAAGACGAATCTAATAAGCGATAAATATTAAAACTAGAAGAAACATCATATCGATTAAATCTCTTTTGAAAAGAAAATCACATCAAATGTATTTATAGAACCAAAAGTTATAAATTCAATATATAAATTTATAGAAATTTCACTATAGTCATAAGACTTCAGCAAATCAACCATTTCAGTATCATTCTCTTTGACATGATCAACTAAAATCACGTGAACTTCATCCATCATATCATAACAAGTAGTTGTCAATGAACAATGTCCTTCAACGATTTGGGAAGATGAGATACAAAAATTGATTTGCTATATAGAGGACTAAGTTTAACGGAGAAACACTTCACCCTTTTGGCCGGCGTTATATAGTACTTATAGTGGCCAATGAGTATGTTTAAATATTAATTTTATTCCCTATATTATATATTTATTCCATGTTTGGTCCCTGCATAATTTGATAAAGCATAATTAACCTTCAATTAATTGTGCAATTTTGATCCTTCAAACTAACAAAAATTTAAAATTTAATACAGTAATTTATTTTAAAAATATAAGGACTTAATTCAACCAAAATATTAAAATAATACAGTTATAAAAGTCATTTGAAAATATTAACCCAAGACTTCGAAACAAGAAGATGACGACGAAAATTGACAAATGGTCGTTTAAGCATTTATGCTTAGTACATATTTTTATTTTTTATTTATTTTATTTATTTATTATGTTAACATTTTAACTTCCATTAATTTGAAGGATTAAAATTGTATATTTATATTAATTGAAGGCAAATGATGCATAGTCGAATTATACATGGGTCAAAACTGAAATATACATACAACTCAAGGATCAAAATAAGTATTTCCCGTACAAATAATTTTTATGTGACCTATGTATTTATTGTTTTCTTTCTTCAAGCAAGACAATCATATAATTTTGCTTTTTTTCTTTCACGGGTTTAGTCTGAAGGGCGATTTTTCTTGACAAATATTGTTTTTCACTGTTAAGTTTCTTAAACACAATATCCAAGGAAACATTTTTAATTATAAGAAACAATCACTTTTGTACGATCCAAAATTCCAAAGATCATGGTCATGCCTATTCTAATTCACCAATAGGTAAGCCAACCCTCTATCCAAAGGAAAACTAAAATGATACACGGAAGTATATATATAACACATAATTTAAAATCATAACCCCATTTTTAAATATAGAAAAAAATGTGTAAAGTAACAAAATACACCAAAAATAAGTGTCACCAATACAAAAACATATAATTGAATACAATCATCTTAAAATTATAATTTTGTTTGAAATAATAAAGTCATGAAAGTAAATATATATGAAGTATAACATCATTTTGAACGCCAAATAACTCACAAAAGCTTCGAAAGAAGTATTGCTTTGAATTATAAACTAGGCCTGGATGTATTAGGATATTCATAAAAAGATGCAAAAAAAGTAGTATAAGTAAGATAATTATGACAACACGCCTTAGAAAGAGCTAAATTTAGAAAGAACAAATTTGGAAAGAGTCTCATTGAGAATTTGACAAGTTATGCCTAAGTTGTGAGCTTTGAGTCAACTTCAAACGACCATAACTTTCAGTAAAGGAAGATTAGGTGGTCCATAAGATATCAAATGAAAGGTCTTTTATTTCTCTTTCCAACACTAGTGAGTTTTCTAAGTTTTGTTTTTGGATGAGGGAGATATGTCTGTTTGAAATCAGTCTATCCAGTTAAACAAATTTTACCCAAATTAGTGAGGGGTATTTTGGTCTTTTCCTTACCCCATCAGCTTAAAATGATTTTGTATTATTTTGGGGTCAAATCTGATTTGGGTCAGTTTTACAAATCCTAAATTACGCTTAGGGTTTTAGAAGAGAGTTCAAGAAGAGAAAAGAGATGAAAAGGAAGAATGATCGAGGTTTCTTGCGAATTGAGGATTTGTTTCGCCAAATCGAGGTATGTAAATTTTTATAGTGTTAGGTTCATTCACCCACACGCCAATCATTATTTACATATTCGAATTTCATCCATAAGATTTGGAATGTTGAGTTCTTGATAAGTATTCTTGAAGTTTTGCTTTCGTTCTTTAATTAGGATGGGTTTGATGAGTTTTTGAGATAAATGTATGATTTTGAGTAGATTTTCGTGTACTTATGTTGGGTATTCGAATCTAAGAAATTTTGGAAGAAACCATTCGATTCTAGGCGATTTAGGGTCATAAAACGAGAAAGAAAATTCGTCTGGATTTCTAGGAAGGGGGTTAGTGCACCACACCAGCAGTGCACCAGGAATTGTCTTCTGTAGTTTAGGGGCTGGCACCCCGCGCCACTCAGCGCACCAGGGTCTCCTACCACCACCCCTTATTCCATCATTTGGCCCGTCTGAGTTCTTTTAAATGATACATTTACTCCTTTCTGATTCTAACTACTCTAATCTACATCTAAGCATCGAGATATCATTCATAACCTTGAATTCATAATTCAAATTCAAGGTAGAGTTAAGAGTAAAGTCTTGAGAGTTCTTTCAAGTCATTTAGAGAAGTCTTTTGCAATCTTTTAAAACTTGTTTTAAGACATGGGTACTTGAGTTTGAGGATGAGGAGAGTTAAGTTTTTTTTTTTTTGAAAATGACATATGGGAACAAAGTATTTCCAAGAGTAAATGTTTTTTACATTTAAAATGAGAGGAAACACCGTTTCCAAAGGAGTTCATGAGGAGCTTTGAGTACTATCTCTTTTAAGAGAAATCTTTTGAGTAATAATCTCAAAGTTGAGGATGAGGAAAGGTTTTTAAACATATGAGCTAAGTTATATTTTGGGACTAGTATTGAGCAGCATTATGGGGACGAGTTCAAATAACGCAAAGTCCTCATAAACTATGTAGCCAACGTAGGTAGAAAGGGTCATACTTTTTAGATGATTCCTTATTGATTTTAAGCATAAATTAGTGGATCCACTTAATTTAGGAGTTTTATACCCCGAAAAGGTATAGGACAGTTGTGACAGCGTGGATGAGGCGTTATATTATTACATAGCTCATAGTGATGGTTGTCGGTTAGAGAATATCCCAAATAGAGTTATTTTGTATCTTTAGATACAATTTGAGTTATTATTGTTGTAAAACCCCTCTACTAGAAAGACTTAGAATTATAAAGAAACCATTTTTGGAAATAATCAAATTTGGAAAGTTTGACAAAGTTAAGCAAAGTATGAGTTTTGGGTCAACTTAAAACGACTATAAATTCTAGATCAGGATGACTTAAGTGTTCTACAAGATACCTTAGGAAATATATTTGAATTATCTTTCCAACGCCACTGAGTTTGATCAATTTCGAGTTCGTATGAGAGAGATATGCCAATTTGAAGTTGGGTTGTCTAGATAAGGAAAGTCAAAATAGAATTTTAGAAGGGTAATATGGTCTTTTCACTACCCAATTAATTAAATTAATTTTTGGTATTTAAGTTTGGGTCTAGACTGATTGGATTCAGTTTACGCTTTATCAAAATAAGTTAAGGTTTTGAGAGAAGAAAAAGCAAGGAATCGCCAAGTTCTTGAAGAGTTGATTGTGGATTTCGCCAAGGGTTGATCCCTACGAGGTTTGTGAGGTCAAATAGCATTGGTTTAGTTCACCCATGCACCAATCATTATCTTATTAAGTGAAATTATGTTCTTGAAATTATAGAAATTGAGTTATTGATGGATTTGTTTGAAGTCTCTATTGGGTTCTTGATTGTTGAAGTTGTTGAGGAGTTCTTGATTTGAAGTCATGAAATTAGATGTCGTTTTGAGTAGATTCTTGCATATTTTAGTTACGTAGTCGAATCTAAGTGTTTGGGGAAAGAACCAAGTGAATCTAGAGGGTTTACAGTTGAAAAACGAGCAAGAAAAATTAGGGATTTTCTGGGCATGGGAATGGGACGCCGCACCACTTAGAGCGCCCACTTCAGTTTGGGATATGGGGCTCTGGGGAACCGCGCCACTATGAGCGCCCCAACCCAGACTCTGAAGTTTGGGGTCTGGTGCCTCGCGCCACTCAAAATGCCAGGGACGCTAGGTCTTCTACCCTTTCCCACTTCTTTCCATACAAGTTCCCTTGAAACGTACCTATATTTCCTAGTTGATTTCTACACTCTAAGGTATGTCTAAAAAATATGAAATCATCCATAACTTGAGATCATGAGCCTTGAATCCATAGTTCAATTCAAGGAAATTTAAGAGTCAAGTCAAGAGAAGTTCATAAGAGTTTTCCAAAAGTCTTTTACAAATGTTTGAACATTGTTTTAAGACTTGAGTTTTGAGTTGATTAAAGAGTAAATATTGAAATTCATTTCTTCAAAAGTGTATATTGGGACTATGTTTTCCCAAAGAGTAAATGTTTTCACATTTAAGCAAGAAAGGAAACTTTGATTTCCAAAAGAGCCTTTGAACTAGTTTTTCAGTAAAAAGTAAATGCTTTCACAATTAAGAAAGAGAGGAAACTTTGATTTCCAAGAGAGCCTTTGAGCTAAGTTTTGAGCAATTATCTCAAACCACAAAAATAAGTTATGTTTTTAAACATAAGAGCTAGTATTATATTTTGAGAGTAGTATTTAGCACCGATATGGGGGAGAGTTCAGACAACTCCCAGCCCCCATGAACTATGTAGCCATCATGGGTAGAAAAGGGTCATACTTTTTAGATGATTCTTTAGACTAGTGGATCCACTTAGTAGTTAGGTTATATGCCCTCGACAAGGTATAGGATGACCTTGGCAGCGTGAGGCAAAACATTGTATCATCACAATATCTCTTAAGTGATGGTTGTCGGATGGAGAAACTCGCACATAAGTATTTTGTATTCGTATATCACAGAAGTAAATTATATTTTTATATACATTCCAGAGTATATATTGTATCTTTGCATCCATACAGAATTACTATTGTAATTCTAAATACATTGAGTTGTTATCCATATTTTAAAAGCTTTTCTTTATATTGCATTCATATTATTGATATATATTGAAATAAGTTCAGTCGAGTTGAGTTGAGCCAATGAATGTTCTTTCAGTTCCTTTCAAGCTTATGTCTTGTTTAGTATTCCCCTCGCATGGTCGTACATTCACTGTACTTACGCCATTTGGCCTGCATCGTTGTTATGATGCAGATACAGGTAACCAGGATCATCATCCAGTGCATCGTTGATTCTAGTTGAGCTTCAGAGTTTGTTGGTGAGCCTCCTTGCTTCCGGAAGATCCCCCTTTTATTGTTTTTTCAGTATTTTAGTTCGTTAGGATGTCGCCGGTCTTGTTCCGACGTCCATGTTAGTTGTTTTGAGGCTTAATAGATAGTTAGTTCATGTTAGTTCTTCAGTCTTTCCATTTCAGTTATGTTTGTGACTTGAGTTGCCACTTTGGCCAGTGAATGTTTATTTATAATACATTCTAAGTTAATTTTGAGCTTTTAGTTTACTTTTAAAGTACATTTATATTTAGTTAAGTCTTCCACTGAATACGTAAGCCAGACCAAGGGTTCTCTTGGGGCCAAAAATGATTCTCAAGTGTCATTCATGTCAAAGGTGTAGTCTCGGGGCGTGACAAACTTGGTATCAGAGCATATAGTTCAAGAGTCCTAGGAAGTCTATGAAGCCATGTCTATAGAGTCCTAGCTATCAGTATGAAACACGCCACATCTATAATTAGGAAGCTGTGACACATAGAAAGTATTTTACTTCTTTCATACTTATTTCGTGCAATAGAATGTATCTTTATAAAAGTTTCTTTCTAACTCGTGCTTGCGCGTGTATTTCAGATCATGCCTCCATGAAGATCTGTTAGAGGTCATCCGGCTAGAAGAAATATTGAACCATAGAAACAAGGGGTACCTAATGCACCAGAAGTGCACCCCCAAGGAGAGGTCACAAATGCTGAATTCCATGAAGCTATTCAGATGCTACGTCAAGATGTGACCAATCAAGTTGGACAAAGAGAGAATCGATAGGAGGTGGTTGATACTTCAAGGATCCATGAGTTCTTAAGGATGAACCCTCTAAGCTTTACTGGTTCAACTGTTACCGAGGATCCAGAAAACTTTGTTGAGGAACTTCAGAAGGTTTTTAAGATCATGCATGTTGCCGATACTGAGAGGGTGGAACTGGTTGCATACCAAATGAAGGGTGTCGCTAGGATCTAGTTTAATCAATGGAAGAAGAACTGAGCTGAGGGTGAACCACCTGTGAGTTGGGCTTGTTTTTAGGAGGCCTTCTTGGGGCGTTTCTTTCTTGAATAACTGAGAGAAGCAAAGGTACGAGAGTCCCTCACTCTTAAGAAGGATTTTTTGAGTGTTCATGAGTATAGTATGAAGTTCACACAACTTTCCCACTATGCTCCGAAGATGGTTGTTGACATGAGGAGCCGGATGAGTTTATTCGTTGCTAGTTTGTCTTGCTTGTCAATCAAGGAAGGCAAGGAAGTTATGTTGATAGGGGATATGGACATAGCAAAGCTAATGATCAATGTGCAATAGGTTGAGGTTGACAAGCTGAGGGACAGAGAAGAGTCTAAGAATAAGAGGACTAAGACATCAGGGAATGAGTCCGGGTAGCAGAAGAATAATGCCAACCAGTCATCCTTCTAACAGAAACAAAAGGGACTTGCTACATCATCTGCTAGTACACCTGCATGAAAGAACAAAGGTGACTACAATAGTCAGAATTTAGAGTTAAACCTACCTATTCTTAAGGTAGTATGGAACAAGGGGGTAATAAGCCTCCTGCATGTGCTAAGTATGGTAGGAGCCACTCAGGGATATGTCGTGATGGCTCTACTGGTTGCTTCAAGTGTGGCCAGAATGGTCATTTTATGAGAGAGTTTCCTAAGAACAGGCAAGGAAATGGTAATAGGGGTAATAGAGCGCAGTCTTTTTCTGTTGCTCCACCAGACAGAGTTGTATCTAAAGGAGCTACTTTAGGGGTAGGCGGAGGAGGAAATCATCTTTATGCTATTACTAGTCGCCAAGAGCTATAAGATTCTGCAGCTGTTGTCACTAGTATGATCCAAAACTTTAACTGTGATGTTTATGCTTTGCTAGATTTAGGAGCGAGTTTATCCTTTCCAATTCCTTATGTTGCGATGAATTTTGATGTTCTTCCTGAGAAACTTATTGAGCCCTTCAATGTTCTACACCTGTTGGTGAGTCTATTCTAGCAGAGAAGAGTCTATGGTGATTGTTCCATTTCCGTCATTCACAAGAGCACCATGGCTGATTTAGTTGAGTTAGACATTGGTAGATTTTGATGTCATTCTAGGTGTGGACTGGCTTCATGCATGTTATGCCTTAGTAGATTGTAGAACTTGAGTAATCAAGTTCTAGTTTCCTAATGAGACAGTTATAGAGTAGAAGAGTAGTTCAGCAGTGCCTAAGGGTCATTTTATTTCATACCTTAAAGTGAGAAAGTTAGTTTCCAAGGGGTGTGTCTATCACTTAGTCCGATTTAATGGCTCTAGTGTTCAGATACCTCATATTCAAATTGTTTCAGTAATAAAAAAGTTTCTTGAAGTATTTCTAGATGATCTTCCTGGAGTCTTCTTGAGAGAGAAGAAGACTTTAGTATAGATATTCTTCTCGATACCCTTCCTATATCTATTCCGCCATATAGGATGGCACCAACAAAGTTGAAAGAGTTAAAAGAGCTATTGAAAGATCTCATAGAGAAAGGTTTCATTTGATGACCAAGTGTCTCACCTTGGGGCGCTCCTATCTTATTTGTGAGGAAGAAGGATGATTCTCTTACAATGTGTATAGATTACTGTCAGTTGAACAAGGTTACTATCAAGAATAAGTATCCTCTTCTGAGAATTGATGATCTCTTCGATCAACTTCAGGGTGCAACTTGTTTTTTGAAAATAGACCTCAGATCAGGCTACCATCAGTTAAGAGTAAGGTAATGTGATATGCCGAAGACAATTTTCAGGACCCGTTTTGATCATTATGAGTTTTTGGTCATGTCGTTCGGTTTAACTAACGCACCTGCAGCATTCATGGACCTTATGAATAGAGTATTCAAATCTTATTTAGATATGTTTGTTATCGTATTCACTGATGACATACTAATCTATTCTAGGAATGACGAATATCATGCTAGTCATCTTAGAATAGCTCTCCAAACTCTACAGGATAGAGAGTTTTATGCCGAGTTCTCTAAGTGTGAGTTTTGGTTTGAGTTTGTGGCATTCTTAAGCCATATTGTTTACGGTGATGGAATTAGAGTTGATACCCAGAAGATAGAGGCGTGGCAGAATTGGCCTAGACCCACATCTTCAACTGATATTAGGAGTTTCTTAGGGTTGGCTGGATATTATAGAAGGTTCGTCGAGGGGTTCTTATCTATTTCATCTCCTTTGACCAAGTTTACTCAGAAAATAGTGAAATTTCACTGGTCTGAATCTTGTGAGAAAAGCTTTCAGATATAGAAGAAGAGGTTGACTACTGCCCTAGTATTGACCTTACCAGAAGGTACGCAAGGCTTTGTGGTATATTGTGATGCGTCTAGAGTGGGTATGGGTTGTGTGTTAATACATGATGGTAAAGTTATAGCTTATGCCTCCAGACAGTTGAAAGTTCACGAGAAGAATTATCCAACCCATGATCTAGAGTTGGATGCCGTGGTATTTTCTTTGAAAATATGACATGATTATTTGTATGGTGTTCATGTAGATGTATTCACTGATCACAAGAGTCTTCAGTATGTGTTTAGTCAGAAAGAACTTAATTTCAGACGGAGGAGGTGGTTAGAGTTACCTTAAGGATTATGATATGAGTATCCTCTATCACCCAGGTAAGGCTAATTTTGTTGTTGATGCCCTGAGCAGGTTGTCTATGGGTTGTACCGCCCATTTTGAGGAAGAAAATAGAGAGTTAGCGAAAGATATGCACAAACTTGCACGATTAGGAGTTCGATTAATGGATTCCACAGAAGGAGGAGTAGTGGTGATGAATGGGGCTGAATCATCATTAGTGTCAGAAGTGAAAGAAAAGCAAGACCAAGATCCTATTTTGCTTGAATTGAAGGTAAATGTTCATAAGCAAAAAGTAATGGCTTTTGAACAAGAGGGAGATGGTGTATTGAGGTATCAAGGTAGGTTGTGTGTACCAAAGGTGGATGGGCTCCAAGAGAGGATCATGGAGGAAGCTCATAACTCTAGATATTCTATCCATACAAGTTCCACAAAGATGTATCGTGACTTGAGGAAAGTGTATTGGTGGAATAGTATGAAGAAAGTATTATTTAGTTCGTTGCTAAATGCCCAAATTGTCAACAAGTTAAAGTAGAGCACCAAAGGACCGGTGGTGTGGCTTAGAATATAGAACTTCCGAAATGGAAGTGGGAGATGATCAATATGGATTTCATCACAAGTTTACTAAGGTCTCGCAGGCAGCATGGTTCTATTTGTGTGATTGTTGATAGAATGACAAAATCAGCTCACTTTTTACTGGTAAAAACTACCCATTCAGCAGAAGATTATGCTAAGTTATATATTCAAGAGGTAGTCAGACTTCATAGGGTTTTGGTATCGATTATTTCAGATAGAAGAGCATAATTTACTGTACAGTTTTGGAAGTCATTCCAGAAAGGCTTGGGTTCAAAGGTGAACTTGAGTAATGTTTTTCATCCTCAGACATATGGTCAAGAAGAGCGCACTATTTAGACTTTAGAAGATATGTTGATGGCCTATGTGATTGAATTCAAGGGTAATTAGGATGATCACCTACCTCTCATCAAGTTTGCTTACAACAATAGTTATCACTCTAGCATCCAAATGGTTTCTTATGAAGCTCTTTATGGGAGAAGATGCATATTTCCTATTGGATGGTTTGAAGTTGGTGAAGCTGGGTTGATAGGACAAGACTTGGTTGATCAAGCTATGGAGAAGGTGAAAGTTATTCAAGAGAGGTTGAAAATAGCGCAGAGTCGTCAAAAATCCTACACAGATGTTAGGAGAAGAGACTTAAATTTTGAAGTAGATGATTGGGTTTACTTGAAAGTTTCACCTATGAAGGGTGTAATGAGATTTGGCAAGAAGGGAAAACTTAGTCCCCGGTATGTTGGTCCTTACAGAATATCCAAGGGGATTGGAAAGGTAGCTTATGAGTTAGAGCTACCCCAAGAGTTAGCAGCAATTTATCTGGTATTTCACATATCCATGTTGAAGAAGTGCATGAACGATCCTTCACTTATCATACCTACTGAAGATATTGGTATAAGGGACAACCTATCATATGCGGAGATTCCTGTTCAGATTCTAGATCGCCAAATTCGCAAGTTGAGAATGAAAGAGGTAGCATCAATCAATGTTCTGTGAAGAAATCAGTTTGTTGAGGAAGCTACTTGGGAAGTTGAGGAGAATATGAAGAAGAGATACCCACATCTCTTCGAATCCGGAGAAGTTCCAAATTAAGGTACTAATCCTTTTCTTGGCTTGTATTTTAAGTTGGCATGTTGTATTTACATTTTGTTTGTTGGGTGTTTGAGCTAGGTGTTAGATGTTACGCCTTAGCCTACTAAGGTTAATCTCATTCGAGGATGAATATTACCATGGGGGAGATATTGTAACACCCCGCTACTATAAATACTTAGAATTAGAAAGAAACCATTTTTGGAAATAATCAAATTTGGAAAGTTTGAAAAAGTTAAGCTAAGTATGAGTTTTGGGTCAACTTCAAACGACCATAACTCCTATGTCAGGATGATTTAGGTGTTCTACAAGATACAATATGAAATATATTTAAATTATCTTTCCAATGCCACCGATTTTGATCAATTTCGAGTTTGTATGAGGGAGATATGCTCATTTGAAGTTGGGTTGTCTAGCTAAGGAAAGTCAAAACCGGATTTTAGAAGGGTAATATGGTCTTTTAACTACCCAATTAATTAAATTCGTTTTTGGTAATTAAGTTGGTGTCTAAACTTATTGGATTCAATTTACGCTTTATCAAAATAAGTTAGGGTTTTGAGAGAAGAGAAAAGACGAGGATAGGGGAGAAGAAAAAGCAAGGAATCGCCATGTTTTTGAAGAATTGCTTGTGGATTTCAACAAGGGTTGATCCCTACGAGGTATGTGAGATCACATAGCATTGGTTTAGTTCACCCACGCGCCAATCATTATTTTATTCAACGAAATTATGCTCTTGAAAGTATAGAAATTGAGTTCTTGATGGATTTGTTTGAAGTTTCTATTGGGTTCTTGATTGTTGAAGTTGTTGAGGAGTTCTTGATTTAAATTCATGAAATTAGATGTTGTTTTAAGTAGATTATTGCATATTTTGGCTATTTAGTCGAATCTAAGTGTTTGGGGAAAGAACCAAGTGAATCTAGAGGGTCTAGAGTTGAAAAACGACCAAGAAAAATTGGGGATTTTTAGGGCAGGGGAATGGGGAGCCGCGCCACTCAGAGCACCCCACTTTAGTGTCTAAAGTTTGGGCTCTGGGTCTCCATGCCACTCAGAGCACCCCTACTTAGACTCTAAAGCTTGGGCTCTGGTGCCCCGTGACACTCAGAGCGCCAGGGACTCCAGGTCTTCTACCCTTTCCCACTTCTTTTCGTACAAGTTCCCTTGAAACGTACCTATGTTTCCTGGTTGACTTATACACTCTAATGTACGTCTAAATAATACGAAATCATCCATAACATGAGATCATGAGCCTTGAATCTATAATTCAATTCAAGGAATGCTAAGAGTCAAGTCAAGAGAAGTTCATAAGAGTTTTCCAAAAGTTTTTTACAAATTGTTTTAACTTTGTTTTAAGACTTGAGTTTTGAGTTGAGTAAAGAGTAAAGATTGAAGTTCATTTCTTCAAAAGAGTATATTGTAACTCTATATTCCCAAAGAGTAAACGTTTTCACATTTAAACAAGAAAGGAAACTTTGATTTCCAAAAGAGCCTTTGAACTAGTTTTTCAGTAAAGAGTAAATGCTTTCACAATTAAGCAAGAGAGGAAACTTTGATTTCCATGATCCTTTGAGCTAAGTTTTGAGCAATTATCTCAAACCATAGAAAGAAGTTATGTTTTTAGACTTAAGAGCTAGTATTATATTTTGGGAGTAGTATTGAGCACCGATATAGGGGAGAGTTCAGACAACTCCCAGCCCCCATAAACCATGTAGCCATCATGGGTCTAAAAGGATCATACTTTTTAGATGATTCCTTAGTGCTTTTTAGCATAGACTAGTGGATCCACTTAGTAGTCAGGTTCTATGTCCTCAGTAAGGGATAGGACGACCTTGGCAGCATAAGGGAAAACATTGTATCATCACAATAGCTCTTATGTGATGGTTGTCGGTTAGAGAAACTCCAACATAAGTATTTTGTATTCTTATATACACAAAAGTAAATTGTATTTTTATATACATTCCAGATTTTATATTGTATCTTTGCATACATACAGAGTTACTATTGTATTTCTAAATACATAGAGTTGTTATCCATGTTTTAAAAGCTTTTCTTTGTATTGCATTCATATTATTGCTTCATATTTAAATGAGTTAACTTGAGTTGATTTGAGCACAAGTATGTTCTTTCAGTTCCTTTCAAGCTTATGTCTTGTTTAGTATTCCCCTCGCATGCTCATACATTCAATGTACTGACGCCATTTGGCCTGCATCATTGTTATGATGCGGATACACGTAACCAGGATCATCATCCATTGCATCGTTGATTCTAGTTGAGCTTCAGAGTTTTTTGGTGAGCCTCCTTGTGTCCGGAGGTTCCCCTTTTTATTGTTTTTTCATTATTTTAGTTCATTAGGATGTTGTGGGTCTTGTTCCGATGTCCATCTCAGTTGTTTAGAGGCTTCATGGACAACTAGTTGATGTTAGTTCTTGTGTCTTTCCATTTCAGTTATGTTTGAGACTTGATTTGCCACTTTGGCCAGTGAATGTTTATTTATAATAGGCGAAATGGTCTGATGGACCCTTATACTTGTATCAGTTTGTATTCTAAATACTTTTACTTAACCATTTGTCAACTGAACCCTTAGATTCAATTAAAATGAGACTTTTAAGCCCCTTCAACCATGTGTGTAGCTCACTCTCCTTTACATAAATGACATGTCATATCCACGTCATATATATTAGTGCCATGTCATAATTATTTCATAACTATTTTTTAAAATTATTAACCAAAATTATTTAATAAAAGGTAAAATAATAAAATTTTAATTTATTCTTTAAAGTAAAACGCAATACATTTCATTCTCCCAATTTTCACTGTTCACGGCCAACATCTACCGAAGAAGCCATCGCCGCCGCCGTCGTCACTTTTGTTGGTGAAATTGCACATACTCTCTCCCTCACATGTCTTCATCTCCACCGCACACCATCACCATTTTTTTTCCTCCTCCAACCTTCACAAAACCAACAACCTAAGCCACCACACCACTAGATCTGGCCGAGAAACCTCTTCGTCGCCATGACCTCACACCCTCACCCACCTCGTTCTCCTCACTGCTTTCTCCCTCTGTGGTTAATCAGTGGACTCAAGATGTGCCCAAGATCTGATAAATTGATATTAATAAAGTGTGGAGAAAGAAGAAAAAAGGGTTGGGTATGGGATGAAAATGGTTGAAAGGACGGGATAGTGGGTGAAGAAGAAGGATATTTTTTAATTAATTGTTTTTTTAAAAAAATATTTCTTTAATAATTTTAATATTGTTTTGACCAGTTCGCCGCCGTCGACGTAAATTACTTCTTCAAATCCTCCATCTCCGACGTAGTTCCTCCTCACTGAAATCCACGATCGTGGCTGGAAAGAAGACCAAGAAGACTCATGAGAGCATTAACATCAGGCTCACTCTTGTTATGAAGAGCAGTGAAGAGGCATTTGATTTGATGTTGTTTTGGATCCTATTCGGAAGTTGCCCGATTGTTATGAAGAAAAGTAGCTACGATTGATGAGTTTGGCAACTTTATTTATCACTTGTTGGAAGAAGGTTTTGATGATGTTGAATCTGATTTTAACAATTTTCTCGAGTTATCGTTCAATCTACTATGTAGACTTTGATCTGTTAAAAAAAAAAATTAACCCAAAAATGTATTCACTCGCCTAAAGAAGCATGCAGTTACACATTTTATCCAACTCAGACATTCTAATGCCACATAAGTCCGGTCAATGGTTAGAGGGATTTGTTAAATTGTGTTTTATTGAGTCTCAGGGTTCATTTGACAAATGGTTAAGCAAAAGGGTCCAGAATACAAACTGATACAAGTACAAGGATCCATTAGACCATTTCACCTTTATAATATATTCTAAGTTATTTTTCAGCTTTCAGTTTACTTTTAAAGTACATTTATGTTGAGTTAAGTCTTCCATTGAATAAGTAAGCCAGACCAATGGCTCTCTTGAGGCCAACAATGGTTCTTGAGTGTCAGTCCCGCCAAGGGTGTAGGCTTGGGGTGTGACAATTGTATTTTTAAATATAATGAGTTGTTATCTAGTATTTTAAATTCTCTATATAAAGTGCACTTTTATTGTTGTTTTATAGTGCATTGAGTTGAGTATCCATGAGTTGAGGTCTAGTTATGTAGAGTCGAGGTGAGTATGTTTCATTTTTTCTAAGTTCATGTTTTATGTTATTTTCAGTTTTCCCCTTGCATGCTTGTACATTCAATGTACTGATGCCATTTGGCTTGCATCGTTACATGATGTAGATACAGGAGATCTGGATCATCAACAGGCGATTCGTTGATACTAGTTGCAGTTCCATAATTGTTTGGTGAGCCTCCTTTCTTCTAGAGGATCTCTCATATATGTTTTATCATTTCAGTTTTGTTATTAGAATGTCATGGGTCTTGTACCGACGTCCATCTCAGTTAGTAGAGGTTTCATAGATAGACAATAGTAGTTCATGAGTCTTTTTTATTTTCAGTTGTTGATGTTCTAGACTTGAGCTGCCACTTTGGCTAGTGAATGTTTTACATAAAATATTCTAAGTATCTGTTTTGAGACATTGAGTTAAACCTTTACTTTTAAAGTTCTTTTAGTGCTGAGTAAGTCTTTCGCTGAGATTTGAGCCAGGCCAAGGGTTCGCTTAGGGCCACTAATGGTTCTTGAGTGCCAGTCGTGTCTAGGGTGTAGGCTCGGGGCATGACAAATTTGGTATTAGAGCACAGAGTTCAAGAGTCCTAGGGTGTCTATGAAGTCGTGTCTAGAGTCCTAGTTATCAGTGTGAAGCACGCCACGTCTATAATTAGGAGGCTGCGACATTTAAGAACTATCTCACTTCTTTCATACTCTTTTCGTATGATAGAGTTCAACTCTATAAAGTCTCTTTATAATATGTGCTTGAGCGTATCTTTTAGATCATGCCTCCACGTAGAGATGTCTGAGGTCATTCTACTAGAAGAAATGATGATCCTCAGGATCAAGGGGTATCCAATGCACCAGAAGTGCAACCCCAAGGAGAGGTCACTAATGCTGAGTTTCGGGATGTTATTCAGATGTTGAGTGAAGTTGTGATCAACCAAGCTGGATAACAAAGAGAGAATTGACAGGATGTGGCTAATATATCCAGAATCCGTGAGTTCTTAAGGATGAATCCTCCAAACTTCACCAGTTCAAGAGTCACTGAGCATTCGGAAAACTTTGTGGAAGAATTGTAGAAGGTTTTTGAGGTTATGCATGTTGTTGATGCTGAGCGACTGGAACTAACTGCATACCAATTAAAGGGTGTTTCTAGAGTATGGTGCGACCAATGGAAGAAGACTAGAGCTGAGGGTGCACCAATTGTGAGTTTGGTTGTGTTCGAAGAGGCCTTCATAGGGCGTTTCTTTCCCCATGAACTGAGAGAGACAAGGTAAGAGAATTTCCTCACCCTTAAGCAGGAATCCATGAGTGTGCATGAGTATAACATCAAGTTCACTCAACTTTCCCGCTATGCTCCGGAGATGGTTGTTGATATGAGGAGCAGGATGTGCTTGTTTGTGTCTGGGTTGTCTCATTTGTCAAGCAAAGGGGGTAAGGCTGTAATGTTGATAGAGGACATGAACATAGAAAGTCTAATGATTCATGTGCAACAGTTTAAGGAAGATAAGCTGAGGGATAGAGAAGAGTTCCGAAACAAGAATGCTAAGAACACAAGAAATGAGTTCGGGAAGCAGAAGAGTAATGCAAACCGGTAATCTTTTCAACAAAAGCCAAATAGACCTACTCCATCGTTTGCAAGTGCACCTGCACCAACGAATAGAGGTGAGTTCAAGAATAGGAATTCTCAGAACTTCAGAGCTAGACCTGTACAATCTTAAGGTAGTGTGACACAAGGAGGCAATGGGACTCATACATGTGCTAAGTAAGGTAGGATTCACCGAGAAGTGTGTCGTGATGGCTTTACTAGTTGCTTCAAGTGTGGTAAGAATGGTCACTTCATGAGAGAGTGCTCAAAGAATAGGCAAGGTAATGGCAATGGGGAAATATATCACATTCTTCTTCAGTGCCTCCGTCAGACAGAGCTGCACCTAGAGGATCTACTTCAGAAGCCGCGGTCGAGGCAGAGGTAGAGGAAGAGCAAGGGGTAGAGGCCAAGGAAGGGTAGCAACTACTATGGATGGAGCTCTTGTTGAGAATGCTCCCAAAAATGAAAATCATTATGCGCATCATGAAGAGATAGAGAAGAATGTTGAGGTTGAGAATGATGAGGATGTTGGACAAGAGGAAGAGGTACAGGCTGAGGCTACAGGTATTCCTTCCCTAGACCCAGTATTAGCTCAATAGATTATGTCATTCCTAAAAGAATTGGTTAGTCCTGGAGTTCTTTCTGCAGTTCCAACAACTCAAACTCCCGCCAACCCCCTATTGCTATCACTGTCCCCAAGGTGAGTGGAACTGTATGTACTGATGTCGTTTTCTATCTTTTGTTGGGTCCTATGATGAATGGTAATGAACATGAAATGTTGACCATGTTTTTAAAACTGAAGCCTCTGGTATTCCATAGTGATGAGAGTGAGGACGCCTATGAGTTCATCTTAGATTGTTACGAGAGGCATTATAAGTTGGGTATTTTCCATCCGCATGGAGTAGAGTTTCTGACTTTTCAGCTTAAGGTGAGGCTAAGTAGTGGTGAAGAGCTTATGTGGAGTGCAGATCTTCAGCTTTACCCCCACTCACTTGGACCTAGTTTAATGCTCTGTTCTTAGAGAAATATGTGCCCCAGACCTTGAGAGATTGTAAGAAGGATGAGTTCATCGCTTTGGAGCAAGGTGGTATGTTTGTGGTTTTTTATGAGGCTAAGTTACATGCTTTGTCTAGATATGCTACGCAATTGGTGACTACCTAGGAAGAGAGGATGCGTCTATTTATCAAGGGGTTAAACTCTGAGCTTCAGGTATTGTCTGTGCACATGACTTCTGCATGGAAAACTTTAACGAGGTATAGATTTTGTGAAGAAAGTTGAAGGGGTGAGACACGATGGGTAGGCTAAAGTGTTGGCTAAGAAAGGTAAGAGTACAAGTAACTTTCATGGTTCCTACTCCATAGGTGAAGGGAGGACGACACTTGCAGCCCAACATATTCAGTCCGCTATGCCAGCTTCTACAGGTAATTTCTTGAGAACTCCACCTCAGAATTTGATTCAGGATAGCCAGGGAGCCGTACCTTTGGCAAGCAGCAGGCCATCTTTTGATCGCACTTGTTATATTTGTGGAGAACCTAGGCATATGAGGAAAGATTGTCCTCACCCACGCATGTTGGACCTCGTGCAATAACAAACTAAAGAAGTGGTACCTGCGGGAAATGGTAATAATAGTAGAGGATGTCCACTAGGTGGGCGAGGAGGAAATAAACGAGGTTGTGGAGGTCGGGGAAATGGTAACATTGGAAGAGGTACGGCGCAGCCAGGCAGGGAAGTCGCTCGTCAAGATGAGAGGGTTCGGTGTTATGCCTTTTTAGGCAAGAGCGAGGTAGAGTCTTCTGACGCAGTGATAACAGGTATTATTCTTGCCTATGATCGAATGGCTAATGTGTTATTTGATCTGGGTTCTACTTATTCTTACGTGCCCGTTTAGTTTGCCTTGGGATTTGATATGATTTTTGATGTACTTAATGCCCCCATCCATGTTTCTACCCAAGTTGGAGAGTCTGTCTTAGCCACCCACATCTATCGTGCTTGTCCTATTTTGTTTATGGGTTTTCAAACTTTGGCTGATTTGGTTATTTTGGACATGACTATTTTTTATATAATCTTAGGCATGAATTAGTTGTCCCCCTATTATGTTGTGCTTAATTGTAACTAATTCTATGACTCTAAAGATCCCTGGTAAGGAAAAATTAGAGTGGGAAGGGGTGTACAAGCCTAAGCCAGCTAAGATCATATCCTCTATTTGGGATAGGAAACTTGTGGGCCAGGGTTGTTTGGCTTATTTGGCTCATATTTATGATGTTTAGGTTGAGTCTCCCTCTATTGAGTCCATTCCTTTGGTGTCAGAATTTAGAGAAGTATTCCTTACGGATTTGCCTGGTATGCCTCCAGATAGAGATATAGATTTATGCATTGATTTGGAACTTAGTACCCACCCCATCTCCATCACTCCATATCGCATGTCCCTAGTAAAGTTGAGAGAGCTTAAGGCTCAAATCCAAGAACTTCTTGATAAAGGTTTTATCCGTCCTAGTGCTTCCCCATGGGGTGCTCCTATATTGTTTGTGAAGAAAAAATGGTAGTATGAGGATGTGCATAGATTACCGACAATTGAATAGAGTCACCATTCGAAACAAGTATCCATTGCCTCGGATTGATGATCTTTCCGACCAGTTGCAAGGTGCGTCAGTTTTCTCTAAGATTGATCTAAGGTCTGGTTACCATTAGTTAAAGATTAGGCTTGAGAATGTACCCAATATGACATTTAGGACCCGCTATGGGCACTATGAGTTTCTAGTTATGTCATTTGGGTTTACAAATGCGCCTACAACTTTCATGAGTTTGATTAATGGTGTGTTCAAACCATTTTTTGATTCGTTTGTGATAGTATTTATTGATGACATTTTGATTTATTCGAAAAGTGAGGAAGAGCGTGCCGACCATCTTCGTGTTGTTTTGGGTGTTCTTAGGAAAAAAAAGTTGTAAGCGATATTTTCTAAATGTGAATTCTGGTTGACTTCAGTTACCTTTTTGGGGAATGTAGTTTCAAGGTACAGGGTAATGGTAGATCCCCAAAAGATTAAAGCGGTTAAGTATTGGGTTCAACCTAGCTTTGTGACTGAAGTTAGGAGTTTTGTGAGGATTGCTAGCTACTATCGTCGATTTATGAAGAACTATTCTTCTATTGCCATGCATCTGACGAGATTGACTAGGAAGGAGGTACCTTTTAAATGGACTAAAAAAATGTGAAAAGAGCTTTCAAAGGCTCAAGACTCTGTTGCCCACAACACCTATTCTTACACTACTAGTGGAATGTAAGGATTTTATTGTTTATTATGATGCTTTGCATTTGAATTTGGGTGATGTGTTAATGCAGTGTAAGAATGTTATAGCTTATGTGTCGTGACAGTTGAAGGTACGTGAAAGGAATTACCAAACACATGATTTAGAGTTGGCAGCGGTAGTGTTTGCTCTTAAGATTTGGCAGCATTACCTTAAGTGTGAGGTGTTTACTTCATCGTTGTCTACAACATGTGTTCACTAAAAAGGATTTGAATTTGATACAGCGAAGGTGGATGGAGTTACTCAAGGATTATGATGTGACCATCCAATATCATTCGGGTAATGCTAATGTAGTAGCAGACGAACTAAGTCGGAAGGCGGTAAGTATGGGTAGTCTAGCTTGCTTGAGTGTATCCAAGTGACATTTGGCTAAGGAAATTCAGACCTTGGAATCTAAGTTCAAGCAATTGGGCATCTCAGAAAAAAGTGGGGTGTTAGATAGCATTGAGGTGAGGGCCACATTTATGGAGGATATCAAGGCCAAACAGTTTAAGGATGACAGTTTGAATGAGCTTAGAAAGAAGACCGCATCTAGCAAGGCACAAGAGACCACTCTTGATGCGGGGGTGTGCTCAGCTTTAAAGGAAGGATTTGTGTTCCTAGAGTGGATGACTTGATTCAGAAATTGTTGACAGAATCTCATGGTTCACGGTATTCTATTCATCCGGGTGTGACCAAGATGTACCGAGATTTGAAGCGACTTTATTGGTGGCCTGGCATGAAGAAAGACATAGTTGAGTTAGTGGTTGTGCCAAAACTATCAGCAAGTAAAGTATGAACATCAAAGGCCTGCAGGTTTGCTTCAGAGAATGCCAATCCTAGAACAGAGTGGGAAAGGATAGCTATGGATTTTGTGCTTTGTCTTCCCAAGACTTTGGGAACGTTTGATTCTATTTCATTAGTGGTTGACAGATTGAGTAAGTCAGCCCATTTTATTCCAATCAGAATATATTATAATGCTCAACAGTTGGCTATGGTTTATGTGAAAGAGATAGTGAGGCTGCACGGGGTGCCTATTTCTATCATCTCAGACCATGGTACGCAATTCACATCCAAGTTTTGGAGGAAATTATATAATGAATTAGGTGCTCAACTCACTTTTAGTACAACTTTCCATTCGTGAATGGACGGGCAGTCGGAGAGGACTATCCAAGTGTTAGAGGACATGTTGAGGGCATATGTTATTTACTTTGGAGGAAATTGAGATAAGTTCCTACCTTTATGTGAGTTCTCCTATAATAACAGTTACCACTCCAGCATTGATATGACACTATTTGAAGCACTGTATGGGAGGGGATGTAAATCACCCATATGATGATTTGAGGTTGGAGATGTGAAACCTTTGGGGGTGGATTTAGTGAAGGATACTCAAGATAAAGTGAGGATTATTCAAACTAAGCTTTTAGCAGCCCAGAGTAGACAGAAAAGTATGAAGACCATAATGTAAGAGACATGGCATTTCAGACCGGTGAGAAAGTTCTTCTTAAAGTGTCACCTATGAAAGGGGTGATGAGATTTGGCAAGAAGGGCAAGAATAGTCCTGATACATTAGACCATTTGAAATTCTTGACTGTGTAGGACCAGTAGCGTATACATTGGCTTTACCTCCTAACCTATCGGGAGTTCATCCAATATTTCATGTGTCCATGTTGAAGAGATATCATGGTAACGGAGATTACATCATAAAATGGGACTCAGTGTTGTTAGACAAAGACATCCAGAATGAGGAGGAACCGATTGAAATTCTCGATCGTGATATATGGAAGCTGAGGACCAAAGAGATTAATTCAGTGAAAGTCCAATGGAAGCATCGTCCAATTGAGAAAGCTACTTGGGAAACTAAGAAGGAGATGCGAGATCCCCAGTTGTTCATCGATTCAGGTACTACTCCACTCTTGTTTTAGCCTGTTTTTCCTAGTTTGTCACTCGGGGACGAGTTATGGGTAAATTGGTATCTATTGTAACGACTTGATCCCATCGTTATAGAAAAGCCGTCGGGGAAAATTTTTGGGTCAGAAAACTTTTTGGTAGTAACTTGAAATTTCCTAGCCTAGTCTATATTTGGATGAAATCTGAGTCATGTGATGTCTATGGAAATATGGTAATGAATGAGAAATTCAATAATGAATTTGGTTACACTAGTATATAGCTAAGATGTTAAGGAACCCGTACGATTTTACAGAATCGAATTTGGGTGAGTAGAACTCCCGAAATTGATCTTACTGTGAACAAGTAGTTTCTAAGTGTCATGGGATGAGGGTGTGTCGTGAAATGGGGGTTTGAAATCTAATTCCGACATTATGTCTACGTGCAAGCCGCCAGGGCTGGATTTATTCTGCCAGGGCGGGGTCACTGTGGCAGGTTGGGTCTCGCTATGATGGGCTAGTCGTGACTTATGTAAGAATTAAACCCCAAAAATGTTATTTTTTTGCAGTTTTTGTTCTTGAGAGCTATGAGACGAACTAGGGCAAGTTCTTGACAGTTTTCCACCTCTTCTAGCACAAAGGTAAGGTTTTTACTCCCTTAATCCATTTTTTGATCCGTAGAACTTAGATTCTTGGTTAATTACTATTGGGGGAGGGTTTTTGAACTGAATTGGATAGTGGGAAAAGCCCTAGTTGCACCTTAGGGCCATTGGATTTGTATAATCTAGGTAAATTAGACCTTAATTATTGATTCTTGCATTGTATTAATTGTTTGTAGACCTAGAACAAGCAGAATGAATTTGGAAAGGGAAAATTCGCATTTCCTAGGAGGATTCAAGCTTGGTTTCGAGGTAGGTGATGGTTTGATTTCCTTTTTTGTGTAAAGTATGTTAGCTATTGCTTCATTGTAATGTGTGTGTGTATGTGAATGATTCACTATTGATCACACCTAATGCAAATGAGTAAGAATGAATGATTGTATGCCATGAATCAACAATTGATTATATGATTTTGAGAATGTACATTGTGATTGTGATTGTGGCTTGTTGAAAGGATTGGGAGTTACGTTCCAACATACTAACTGGGATCGGGTGTCACGTTCTGACACACTAACTTGGATCGGGTGTCATGATCCAGCGCACTAACAGTTTGGGTATGGGTTCCATGAGAGAACCATTGACTTATCATATATGAGTGTTATTGAAAATGTGAAATGGTACATTCCTCCTTAAATGATAACTGATATTATATATGTTCGGTATATGCGTGTTTACAATGTTGTGACTACTTTTATATGTTTCACTTACTGGAATATCCGCGTGATCCTACCAGTACAATGTGGTTGTGTACTGATATTGCACTTGATCTTTCTTTTGTTGAGTGCAGGGCATCTTCAGGCGGCTACTAACAGACCTCGTTTAGGAGATCAGTGATCAAATTGAATTCAAGGGTGAGCCAGTTCTTCCAGGCTACTATAAGTTCTCCTTTTTAGTCCGTCCATTTTTTTCGGACTTAGATTGGTACTTTAGATATTCAGTCGTTTTAGCTTTCGGGGTTGTACCCCTCTTTATTTAGACTTATGGTTTTGGTAGAGTTTAGACTAGGGAATATTTCCGCAATTTTTAATAGTCTTGTTTAATTTCTAGAGTTTATAGTAACTCCTTATTTCGTTTATGCATTTAAACCTACTTTCGTATCTTTAAATGCATAGTTGTTGGTTAAGTTGTTTAGTTTGGGTTGTAGTAATGGTTCTCCCACTGGAGGGTTAGTGTGGTACCAATCACGACGGTCAGGGTTGTGACATACATGTACTTAGTAACTATCATAGGCTGATTTACATAGAGTTAGTGTCACGACCCAAGCCTACACCCCGGATGTGGCTGGCACTCGAGAGACATTGCTGGGCCCCAAGAGAACCCTGATCTTGGCTGACTACAAGCGGAAGACTAATTCAAGCATACATAGGCATTAAATTGAAAGAAACGTTTAAAATCATTTTGCTGATTGTCCAAACTAAACTGAATATACTGAGTATGAAACATATGTTTTAAATAAAATATCTGTAATTGAGAGACTCTACAAAACTGTCTATCTAAGAAGCCTCTACTATACAAAGATGAGTGTTAAGACAAGACCCACAACTCCTCAAAAGAACTACTACTAACAACTCATAAAACTTGAGTACTCCAAAAGCAAGGAGGTCTCACTCATAAGCAGATGAGTGGATGAATTGATCTCAGCAGACTCTTGTTGAGGATCCTAAGAACATGTATCTGCATCACTAAAATATGCAGGTTGAATGAGATCAGTACATTGAATGTACAAGTATGTAATATAGTTGAATAACAAATAACTGAAAGAAAGGACTACAATAGATAACAATGTACTCAAGATGAATGTAAAGAAATAAAAGAGATAATCATTTGAAGATTTACAAAATACTTTCTCATCTCTAAACTCAACATAATAAGTGATATATAAAAATAGACTATAACTCTATTGGGAGATTCTCTAACGGACAACCATCACTATGAGCTACATAATGATACAACGTCTCACCCACGCTGCCAGAACTATCCTATACCTTGCCGGGATATAGGACACCTCAACTAAGTGGATCCACAAAGCTCTGCTCGAAGGCACATAGGACTTATCTAAAAAGTATGATCCTGTACCCATGTTGGCATACATAGTTTATGAGGATTGTGAGTTTTCTAAATTCATCCCCATATCGGTGCTCAATACTACTCCCAATAATATATACTCATTCTCAATGTTTAAAAAGATACTCTTCCTCTGGTTTGAGATAATTACTCAAACTATCCTCTTAAAACGGTAATTGCTCTTGAAATATATTTGAACTCATAACTCATTTAGATATCAAAGTTTCACTTTTATCAAAGTTTATCTTTTATCAATGTAAAAACCGATGCCTTTGGGAATACTTAGTTCCCGTATACTCTTACTCAATCCATACTTGAAAACTCTTTCTCAAAAATATATCAAATCATATTGTGATATGATCATTGATGACTCGGGAAGTCATACTGCATAAACATTGATTGTATATCTAGATACCATACTGCTTAAACATTAATGGCATACTCGACTGCCATACTAATCATGTTTTAAAAACTCTTTCTCGAAACTCATCTTTACTTTCTCAAAAACTCAGTTTAAAACTCAAATTCTGACTTTAAAAAGCTTCTCAAAATTTATAACTCAATTCATAGGGTTCAAGTGGAATTATGGACATGAATGACTCAACTCAGGCATCTTAATAGTAATATGGAAACTCAGTACTCATAACTCAAGAACTAAAGGACACTACACATCTCCAGAATACTCAGTTCATATGGTTCATGTTGAAATATAGACATGAATGAATCAACTCAAGAATCTTAATGCATAACATATAGCAATTCAAAAATTAGGGATAGAATTTCAAAGAGAAACATGAACTCGAGAATTCAAAATCAACTCATCTCAAGAATACTCAATCTAGGGGTGGAATCCTAGATTTCTCTTTTACTGATTTGAAAGTAGATGTAGGGCATGAGGAAGAACTAGTCCAACACTATGGTAGCCTTAAATACCTGAAAGAATAAGTTTCTTGAAAAATCTTGAAGAAGAACTTGATTAGAAGCCTTGAAACCATAGCTTGAGGGAGAGAAATCAATAACACCTTTCTTGAGATTCTTGAATTAGTTTCTTGAAATCTGTATGGCCAAGAATTATGTTTTTTATTAGTAATTCATAATTGTATGGAGGAATTTGAGTTGGAAGGAATGGAATTCTTGGAATAAGACTTACCTTGAAGAAGAATCTTGAAAAATATTGAAAGAATCTTGGATGAAGTCTTCTACTTTGATTTTTCCTTAGGGTTTTTCCTTAGCTTTTGAGAGAGAAGAGAATGATGGATTAAAAGATGAAAATTTAATTGTTTTGGGTCTTTAATTAGTCAAAAAATTCGTTTAGGGTATTCTTAGAGGTAAAAAGACAAAACCGATCCTTTTTAATATTTTTCCCGTCGGCTAATTCGTCACAGCAATGTATCAGGTTTCTAAAATAGTCATAAATGTTCACTCAAACTTCGAATTGTTGTAAAATTGGTGGAGTTGGAAAGAAGATTCAGATACCTTTAATTTGATAGGTTATGGCCATGTAACTCTTTATATTCTAAGAGATATGGTCATTTGAAGTGGACGCAAAGAGAATATTACATTAAAACTTAATCAGTAAGGAAACTTTCAACTCAACTTTGTGCTAGGAGTTTCTAGTGACCTTAACTGATATCCAAAATCATTCGCACACTAAATAATTAACCTTTACACATATGGGCAATTTAGGAATCACCTGGTACGATCGTACATGTAAATGAAGAATAGTTCGGGTGTTAACTTAGAAATTTTTGGGGTGTTACAGTTAGATAACTATATCATGAGAAGTATGAAATATACCAAGAAAAGTTCATAAATTTAATTCATTACATGTCGTGATCTGAAATTGAACTATGATGGTCGTTACCATAAACCTCATGTAGGCAAGTCAAAACCCAACTTCGAGGGATGAATATACCAAAAGATACAACTATGCGGAAGCAAGAAGAAGAAGAAGAAGAAGAAGAAGAATAAGAATAAGAGAGGTTTGTAGCATAAATATGTATAAAATAATACAAAATACACAAAACAAATATACATATCTTTTTTTAAGATAGGCGCTATCAAAAGGATGAAATGAAAAGTTATCGAAAGGATGAAATAACAAGTTATATTAAGATATTTTTTAAAAATATGCATATCTTTTTTTGTTGAGTTAAAAAACTCCTTGAATTTAAGAGAAAATTTTTTAATTAAAAAGAAAATATGAAGGAAAATGTTCTTTAATGAAAATCGTGTCGACCCACTTTTTTGTCTACATCCAATAAAGAGTTATCTCAAGGTAAATGTAACACCCTAGAAAAATTTTGAGCTATGACTTGAACCATCTTTCGTAGTGAGTAAGTTTTTACCAAGGAATTTAAAATTTTCCTAAGTGTTAAGGTCACTAGATGTAGCACCTTGAGTTCCAAGAAGAACTAAAGAGAGTTCATTCAAGTCATTCGTAAGTTCCATTAAGTTTTTGGGTCAAATTCAAACGAGCATAACCTTCAGTACATGAAGAGTTAGGTGGGCCATAAGATATAAAATTAATGGTCCTTTAATTATCTTTCAACGCCACCGAGTTTGCTATGTTTCGAGTTCGGATGAGTGAGATATGCCCTTTTGAAGTCAGGCTGTCCAGTTAAGGAAAGTTACCCAAAAATAGTGAGGGATATTTTGGTCTTTTCCTTCCCCAATCAGATTTAATTCACTTTTAGTAAGATTTTAGGGGTCTAATCCGATTAGGTTCAGTTTTATAATCCTAATATACACCTAGGGTTTTAGTTGAGAGTTCAAGAAGAGAAAAGAGGAGAAAAGAGGAAAGGATCAAGGCGTTCGTCGAGGTTCTTGAGTTTTGTTGTGGATTTTCGCCATGGGTTTTATCCCTAAGAGTTATGTAAGCTTCCATAGTGTTGGTTTTGTTCACCCACACACCAATTATGTTACGTTCAGTGAAATTCGTTCTAAAAAGTTGAAAGTTTGGTGTTCTTGAATTGTATTCTTGAAATTGGCTTTCGTTCTTGAGTTTAGATAAGATTGATGAGTTCTTGAGGAAAGCGTGTCGATTTTAGAGTTTTGTTTGATTAGATTCTTCTATACATGTATTGGGTATCTAAATATAAAGATGAATTGAGAAAAAGAATCGAATTTAGGCGAATTGGGGTTAGAAAACGAGGAAGAAAAAGTCTGGCAGAAAACCAATACCAGGTTCGCAACGCGAACCTGTTGCTCAAAAATGAAATTTTTTTTCTCTGCGTCGCAGAGAGTTCTCGAAATCTACTATTTCAAAAATTATTTTGACCAAACATTATAATTCATCTCTGTGTCACGAACATGCTCCCCAGGCAATGTTTTTCAACCATATCTCATGATTAACTATCTAAAACACTTTTAATCATCATGATATCTTTCCTATCACAAATAATAACCTTGATTTCATAATTCAAATTCAAGGTAAAGCTAAGAGTTATGTTTTTGAGTGTTCTTTCAAACATTTTAAGAAAGTCCCTTTGAGTCTTTTTGAGGAGTCTTCTACAACTTCAAATAACTTATTTCAAGACTCGAGCAAATTAGTATAAGGGTGAAGAGAATATATTCATGAGTCTACATTATCATCACGAGATCCTTCATATCATGAACCACAACTCTTGAATTTATAATTCACATTCAAGAGAGAGTTAAGAGTTGAGTTTAAGAAAGCTTTTGAGATCAATTGTGAATCATTTGAGATCAGCTATCAATTTGAATTAAGTTTTGAGGAAGTAAGTATGAGAATGAGAAACTTTTTATACATGAGTTCCATAATTTTCTTTAAACCCTTGAATCGAGTCTTTCAAGCTCATAAATTACGCATAAACTCCATACATTGAGTATCTTCATGAGGAGTAGTATGTTCAAGTTCTAAGTCTTGAGTATCGAGTTCATAACCCCTTGAGATTATATTACTAATCAGGGGGCTATTGCATGTTACCCATGAAGTACTTGAGTTGAGTAGTTCATGCCTATAATTCCGCATGAACCCTATGAGTCGAGCAGTCTTGAGATGAGAAGTATCATTGAGTCCTTAAGTTGAGTAGTTCATACCCATAATTCCTCATGAACCCTCTAAGTCGAGCATTCTTGAGGCTCGAAGCTCTTGATTTTTTGTTATATTTCTATAAGAAGATTCTTTTTAGTATGGTATGAATGAGTAGTATCATTGACTCCTTGAGTTCAGGAGTTGTTGAGTTCTATGCATGGTTATTGAAAACCTTGAATTGAGTCGTTCACGTCTATAATTCAGCATGAACCCTATCTTAAGAAGTCTTTTTTTTACAAATTGTTTTAAAACTTGTTTTAAAGACTAGAGCACTTGAGTTTGAGAAAAAGTATAGTTGAGTTCATTTTCTTTAAAATGATAAATGGGACTAAGTGGTCCGAAGAGTAAATGTTTTCACATTTAATAGAGGAGGAAACTGAGATTTCCAAAAGAGGTTTGAGCAGTTTGAGTAACATCTCTTTATAGAGAAATATTTTGAGTAATAACCTCAAACCACAGAAAGAGTTATGTTTTTAAACATATGAGCTGAGTATATATTTGGGAGAGTATTGAGCACCGATATGGGGACGAGTTCAGATAAGTCAAGTCTCCATAAGCCATGTAGCCAATGTAGGTAGAAAACGTCATACTTTATAGATGATTTCTTAATGTTTTTAAGCATAGCTTAGTGGATCCACTTAGTTGAGAGGTCTTATACCCTGGCAAAGTATAGGACAGTTCTGGCAGCGTGGGCGAGATGTTGTATCATCACATACCTTATAGTGATGGTTGTCGGTTAGAGAAACTCCCATAGAGATATTTTTTATTCTTGTATACACAGAGTTATATTAGATTCTATTATATACAAATTGAATTGTTATTTTATTCTTATATACATTGAGTTGTTTTCTATTGTTTTAAAAGCTTTACATATATTTGCATCTGTATTGTTGCTTTATATTGAGTTGAGTATCCAGAGTTGAGTATACAGAGTTGAGTATCCATAGTTGAATACCTAGAGTCGAGTATCTAATAATTGAGTTGAGCCTTATTTCACTAAGTTTAATACCTTATTGTTGAGTTGAGCTTTATTTCATTTAGTGGAATATCCTATCTTTGAGTTGAGTATCCTATCCTTGAGTTGAGTTGGGTTAAGTGAGTTGAGAAAAGGTAATTATGTTCCATTTTATCAAGTTCAAGTTTATGTTATGCTTTAGAATTCCCCTTACATGCTCGTACATTCAATGTACTGAGCCATTTGGGCTGCATCATTTCATGATGCAAATACAGGTATTATGGATCATCAACATGAACTTCGTTGATACCACATGCAGTTCGAGTTAGGTATGGTGAGCTTCCTTGCTTCTGGAGGGTTCCATTTGTACTTTTAGCTGTATCAGTTGTTAGGATGTCATGGGTCTTGTACCGACTTCCATCTTTGTCAGTTAGAGGCTTCATAGATAAACAGTAGAGTTCGAGAAGTCTGTTTCATTTATCTTATTAAATGTTTTAAAGACTTGAGTTGCCTATTGCTGGATAGTTGAATATTCTATTTATATTCAATGTAAATCATTTGAGTTAAAGCATTGTTAAAGCTTTGTATTTGAGTTTCATGAATTATATTTAGTTTTTAAGCTTATGTATGATTTAGTTAGTCTTCCGTTTGTAGCCAGCTAGGATGAGGGTTCTCTTGGGAACCAACAATGGTTCTCGAGTGCCGTCCATGTCCAGCATATAGTGTCAAACTTGGTATCAGAGCACAAAGTTTAAGTGTCTTAGGGTGTATATGAAGTCGTGTCAGTAGGATCTTATTTATGGTTGTGAGGGCTCCATTTCTATAAATGAAGGACTACAGACATTTTATAAAAGCTTCCCATCTTTCATACTCATAATCGTGTAATAGAGCTATGTCATAGAGATTTATTCATACTCGTGCGTTTCTCAGATTCATTCGACTTCCCGTCATACTAGAGGTGGTTGAAAAGAAAAATTTAGTCCTTTATCGATGAGTTTCTCTTAGAAAAAGTCTTGAGGAAGTCATGAGGATCCAGAGGGGCTTGAGGGAAGCCCATGAGTGATTTAAGTGTTGACTTTCAGAGTAATGCCTTCATATGAATCTTGCATTTGAGCTAAAAGAGAGTTGTACTCTCTTCCCTAAGACTTTTGTCAGTTGTGATCCTTATGAGGAAGTATGATTAGAGATTGAGTAGTATTTTTACCCGAAAAGGTAGCATGAGTTACGAGATCATAAGCAGTAGTAGTGAAAGAACCCAGATTTAGAGGAAAGTATGTAGAGGTTTAGTAATCCAAGAAAGGGAGATAGTGATGAGGCATGCTATGTTATTATAGTCATGCACCCAGTAAGTTATTAATGAAGATTTTCCCTTATGGGTAGACTAAGAAGTGATGAATTGTGAAGATCTCGTGATAGGAGGTAGAGTAAGAGTTGCTAGTAAAGATGAGATAGAGTATATCTTCTAACAAAATTAGAGTTGATCTCGATGTGTCATCATGTTAGAGGATACTAAATATATGTGTTGAATAGGAGAACAGAGTATTCATGAGGTGATAGACCCAAGCTAGGATTATGATTTGTTAGAAAGGGTCATAATATTCAAAAGGTTATAGAACTAATCAAGTAATGAGGTATAGTATAGTAGGTGAGAAATCGTATTGATATTCGGGTTTAGTAATGAAAATTAAGATTGAATTTGAGATGAATATCTTGATCAAAAGGAGGGAAACATGAGGGTTATGATGTTAGTCTTGAGATTTGATCAAGTAGACTTGACACAGAGTAGGTGAGAAATTGAGGTGATTAGCTGCAATAAATATGAGTGGTATAAGTGAGATACCCTAACCTTTAGATAATGGTAATGAAGTGTGGCTAAGTCACAAGAGTAACAAGAGCATTACGAGGTGTATCGAGAGGTATGTCATCAGAAGAGGTTAAGATAAACACCTTAGAAAGAGATCTTAGTACCTGCTTATAGAGAGTTCAGTAGCCATGAGATAAGTTGTTTTCGAGTAATAAGGTAAAGCGAATGTAGACCAGTTAGAGATGATGGAATAGGTCCATACATTTCATGTGTCAACTTTAGACCTAAGGGGGAGATGACAAGATAAGAAATCAAGTCAAGTGAGAAATAGTTAATTGAGAGCCCTTAGTTGATTCCGAGTAGTAATGTGGGAAATTATATTCTAGTTGGTATGGCAGAGATGATGAGAGAATGAGAACTTCTTAAGGAGTTGGTTAGTATGAGTCCATGGAGTTTTTAGAGTACTAAGCTTTAATATAGTAAAGGTAACCCATTCCATACCCATTCCAGTCGTCATTCGAGGATACATGATCCCAAGGGGGAGATATTGTAACACCCCAGAAATTTTTAGAGCTATGACTTGAACCATCATTCGTAGGGAGTAAGTTTTTACCAAGGAATTTAAAATTTTCCTAAGTTTTAAGGTCACTAGATGTAGCACCTTGAGTTCCAAGAAAACTAAAAAGAGTATCATTCAAGTCATTCCTAAGTTCCTTTAAGTTTTGGATCAACCTCAAACAACCATAACCTTCAGTACATGAAGAAATAGGTGGGCCATAAGATATCAAATGAAATGTCTTTGAATTATATTTCCAACGCCACCAAGTTTGCTAAGTTTTGAGTCCGTATGAGTGAGATATACCTTTTTGAAGTCAGGTTGTCCAGTTAAGGAAATTTACCCAAAAATTGTGAGGGGTATTTTGGTCTTTTCCTTCCCCAATGAGATTTAATTCATTTTTAGTAAGGTTTTAGGGGTCTAATCCAATTAGGTTCAGTTTTATAATCCTAATATACACCTAGGATTTTATTTGAGAGTTCAAGAACAGAAGAGAGGAAAGGATCAAAGTGTTCGTCGAGGTTCTTGAGTTTTGTTGCAGATTTTCGCCATGGGTTTGATCCCTAAGAGCTATGTAAGCTTCCATAGTTTTGGGTTTGTTCACCCACATGCCAATCATGTTAATTTCAGCAAAATTCATTCTAGAAAGTTGAAAGTTTGGTGTTCTTGAATTGTGCTCTTGAAATTTGCTTTCGTTCTTGAGTTTAGATGAGATTGATGAGCTCTTGAAGAAATCGTGTCGATTTTTGAGGTGTGTTTGATTAGATTCTTGTGTACATGTATTGGGTATCAGAATCTAAAGAGAAATTGAGAAAAAGAATCAAATTTTGGCGAATTAGGGTTATAAAATGAGGAAGAAAAAATGGGGCAAAAACCAATACCACGCAGACCTGTTGCTTAGAAATGAAATATTTTATCTCCGCGTCGTGGAGAGATCGCAGACTCCACTATGTCAAAAATTATTTCGATCAAGTATTATAATTCATCTTCGCATCGCGGACTTGCTCCCCAGACAGTGTTTTTCAACCCTTTCTCATGATTAACTATCTAAAACAGTTTTAATCATCACGTTATCTTTCCTTTCACAAATAATAACCTTGAATTCATGATTCTAGTCTAAGGTAAAGCTAAGAGTTAAGTTTTTGTGAGTTCTTTCGAACATTTTAAGAAAGTCACTTTGAGTCTTTCTGAGAAGTCTTCTACAACTTCAAATAACTTGTTTCAAGACTCGAGCAAGTGAGTATAAGTATGAGGAGAATATATTAATGAGTCTACATTATCATCATGAGATCCTTCATATCATGAACCACAACTCTTGAATTCATAATTCACATTCAATAGAGAGTTTATAGTAGAGTTCAAGAAAGCTTTTGAGTTCAATTGTGAATCCTTTGAGATCAACTATCGATTTCAACTAAGTTTTCAGGAAGTAAGTATGAGAATGAGAAGATTCGTATACATGAGTTCCATAATGCTCTTTAGACCCTTAAGTTGAGTCATTCATGCTCATAAATTCCGCATGAACTACATATATTGAGTATCTTCAAGAGGACTAGTATCTTCAAGTTTTAAGTCACTAGTATCGAGTTCCTTACCCCCTTGAGATTATATTCCTAATCAGGGGTCTATTGCATGTTACCTATGAATTCCTTGAGTTGATTAGTTCATGCCCATAATTCTGCATGAACCATATGAGTCGAGCAGTCTTGAGATGAGAAGCATCATTGAGTCCTTGAGTTAAGTAGTTCATGCCCATAATTCTAGATTAACCCTCCAAGTTGAGCATTCTTGAGATGAGTAGTATCACTGACTCCTTGAGTTTAGGAGTTGTTGAGTTCCAAGTATTGAGTTCTATGCATGGTTATTGAAAACATTGAATTGAGTTGTTCACGTCCATAATTCGGCATGAACCTTATCTTAAGAAGTCAATTTTTACAAATTGTTTTAAAACTTGTTGTAAAGACTTGAGCACTTGAGTTTGCAAAAGAGTAGAGTTGAGTTCATTTTCTTTATAATGATATATGGGAACTAAGTAGTTCCAAGAGTAAATGTTTTCACATTTAAAAGAGGAAGATTTTGAGAAATAACTTCAAACCACTGAAAGAGTTATGTTTTTAAGCATATGAGCTGAGTATATTTTTGGGAGTAGTATTGAGTACCGATATGGAGGTGAGTTAAGAGAACACTCAAGTCTCCATAAACCATGTACCCAACGTGGGTAGAAAGGGTCATACTTTTTAGATGATTCCTTAATGCTTTTAAGCATAGCTTAGTGAATCCACTTAGTTGAGAGGTCTTATACCCTGGCAAAATATAGGATAGTTCTGGAAGCGTGGATGGGACGATGTATCATCACATAGCTCATAGTGATGATTGCTGGTTAGAGAAACTCCCACAAAGATATTTTTTATTCTTATATACACAGAGTTATATTACATTTTATTATATACAAATTGACTTGTTATTGTATTTTTCAATACATTAAGCTCTTTTCTACTATTTTAAAAGCTTTCCATATATTGCATCTGTATTGTTGCTTTTTTTTCACTTGAGTATCTAGAGTTGAGTATACAAAGCTGAGTATCCAGAGATGGGTATCCAGAATTGAGTATCCAGAGTTAAGTACCCAGAGTCGAGTATCTGATAATTGAATTGGGCTTTTTTTCACTAAGTTTAATACCTTATTATTGAGTTAAGCCTTATTTCACTTAGTTGAATATCTTATCTTTGAGTTGAGTATCCTATTCTTTAGTCGAGTTTAGTTGAGTGAGTTGAGAAGAGGTAAGTATGTTCCTTTTTATCATGTTCAAGTTTATGTTATGCTTTAGAATTCCCCTTACATGCTCGTACATTCAATGTACTGAGTCATTTGTCCTGCATCATTTCATGATGCAGATACAGGTCAGGATCATCAACAGGTGCTTCGTTGATTCCATATGTTGTTCAATTTAGCTATCGTGAGCCTCCTTGCTTCTGGAGGATTCCACTTGTACTTTCAGTTATATCAGTTGTTAGGATGTCATAGGTCTTGTCCCGACTTCCATCTTTGTCAGCTAGAGGCTTCAAAGATAGACAGTAGAGTTTGAGAAGTCTATTTCATTTATCTTATTAAATGTTTTAAATACTTGAATTGCCTATTGTTGGCTAGTTGAATATTCTATTTATATTCAAAGTAAATCATTTGAGTTAAAGCTTTGTAATTGAGTTTCATGAATTATATTCTATTTTTAAGCTTATGTATCCTTGAGTTAGTCTTCCACTTTTAGCCAGCCAGGATAAGGGTTCGCTTAGGGACCAACAATGATTCTCGAGTGCCGGCCACATCCAAGGTGTAGGCTCGGGTCATGACAGTAAATAATATTATAGTTAGATTTGTTCTTATTTCACTCTTTCTCTTCCCTTTCTATTACCCTAATTTATTCTACCTAACCATCCAAATAATTGTTTCTTAAAATGATAGAAAGATTAATGAAATTCAATGATCTACATTTCAAAAAGATCATTTTTTCCCTAATCTATATCTATATCTATATTACGTTAAAAACATGAACTCCTAACTTGAATGTTAAATTATTATAATATCACTAACTTTGGTTGTGATTTTTTTGATGAGATGTGACGTTTCCGATGAGTTGTGACGTTTCCGATGAGTTGTGACTTTTTTCAAAGGGTATGATTTTTCAATGAGTTGTGACTTTTACAAAGAGTTGTGGCTTTTTCAATAAGTTGTGACTTTTCCAAAGGATTGTGACTTCTTGGAAAGGTCGTGACTTTTCTACTTAAGACACAAAAAACACTTGTTCATACTACCCTTTATTGACTATAAATAGAGGGGTTTCCTGTCATTTTTCAACCACAATTTTTTTTAATCTTCTACTCTTCTTTTTCTTGCATTTTAAAAAATTTAGTGTGATTTAATATTTTCATTCTTTAGTTATAAAGTATTATATATGTCACGAATACCACAATACGTTATTCACATACTTTTACATTCTTTACTTATAAATTATGAATTATCATAGTTATTACATTACTTATGTCTATCTTTCATCTTTCCTTATATTAACTTTTGACAAATAATTTTTCATATTATTATGCAGCTCATATATATGTGATAACACGGAGTTGTTATTTTTCCTTGCATCAGTCATGCTTGGTTTAATAAATTGAAAATCGTTTACAAGTATATGAATTATATATTTGTTGGGTGTAAGATAAACAAGTGATTACATATATGAATTCACATATAGATATTCTTTAATTTTAATTTTTAGTTTTTTCGGTAAAAAAAATGGAAGCCTTTCTCAGTTAACTATGGACAATCAGATAACTATATTTGATTTATGTACACGGTCAATCGACAAGTCAAATATGAGAGCCAACAACAAGAGCGCTGTCTATTATGTTATAAATTATAAAATAAAAATTAATATACAAAAAATTGTTCAAAAAAATAAAATATGGTTATTCTTTTAACATCTTCATATGACATGTAAACAGTTTAAAATGGAATACACGTGCAAAGCACATTTGGTTAGATGACAAGAAAAATACACAACAAATATCATCTATAATGTATTATTAGTGAGATACGATTAATTACATGATTGAACCTCATCAAATTGAAATAAATATATACATTATTGCATTTAACTAATAAAAAATTTCATTGACCATCTTCATAGGTTCACTTGAATAATAGATATATATATATATGACGATCTACATTGAACATTCACAAAAGAATATGGACTATTATTTTGTCTAGAGCTGATTATTCAAATCTTCGCTTAAATAAGCTATACTATTTAGTATAACATATACTTTTTGAATTGGAAATCACGTGCAACACACATGTCGAGAAACTAGTTCTACAAAAAGATAAAATATAAAATGCATATGTAAATTTGATTAAATAGTTAAAGTTAACATAAAATGATGTCCCTTCAAGAATACTTGATAAAACTGAAATGACATAAATAGTAACATATGGGCAGGTATTTGTATTTAAATTAAAGTGTTATATTTGTCACGAATGTATTATCAGGATCACAAATGACCCCAAGCTAACCCTATTGTCATAATCATAAGCATACTAAAGTTAAACTGAGAAATAAAACTGTTGCAGAAGCTAATAATAAGTAAATCTGATATGATGGGGAATACCTATATACTAAAACTGAATATCAAATCTGAGAGTTTAATAAATAAGACACATCAAACTCAAATACTAATCTGAATCTAACTATGTCTGAAAATAGCCTCTAACTAACTAGAAGTGCTGGGATATGCCCCAGCTAAGTCTAGCAAAACTGAAACTAAAAGACAGAAATAATGAAAAGATAACATGACTATTGTCCTCAAAGAATGAGGACTCACCATTGATGCTGTTGAACTGGAGATTGGGAAGCGATATAAGCGTGATCTGGATGCTGAGAATCTAAAGCTACATCACAAGAAGATGCAGCACAGAGTATACGTCAGTACTTGAAAGGTATTGAGCATGCAAGATAGAGTAAATCTGAAATAAACATATAACTGAACAAGCAATAAAGTAAGAGTATAGGTTGAACATGGTATAGTTATTGAATACTGAACTAACGGAATGCAATGACCAAATTTAGACATGTTGATTCTGAATACTGATTATACTGAAATGTGGTCAATGCAATGGAGTTTGACAAAACAGTGGGAGCTACTAATGACCAATAAATAAACCACATGAGCTAAATGTGGAGTCCGATGTATACGCCCCATCGAGAGGACCCAATACACCCGGCCAAAGGTGTAGAGGCATGTTGGAGTGATCACTAAAATGATGCCCACAGAGGGGACTTACAGCCTACGTGGCTCGTAGTTCTGGGACTATATGGGTGACTAACCCTAGTCCAACTCGCTATTATGCTACTCCCAATAGATTAAATGATTAACACATTATGACTGAATTTCTATAATATGCTGGATAGCTCAAAACTAATATGTAAACTGAGAATGCACATTAATATACTGAAAGTAATGCATTTGAAAAATGAGGCATGTATATCTGAAATATTGAAATATCTGAGCTAGCATGCGTAATTCAAGAACTAAAGAACCACCAAGCTAGGGTTTTGAAATTCATGCAAGAAACGAAGTAATAACATGATAATATGATTTGGAACATATAAATAACTAATTCATGATAATCTGCTACAGTTCTAGAAACCCTAGGTCTAGTTAATAATAGGGAATCAAGAATCTAACTGAATTCTAGGGACCTAATGGGAGAAAGGAACACACGAGTGAAATACCACATACCTGGTGACAAATTCCACGGAGAAATCCTTCGATTTTAGGGCTGGAACTGGAGGAAACTTGTTGCGTTCTTGAACTTAGGGTTGGTCGCCTCTTTCTCTTATTTCGCTTCTAATTTTCTAAGTTTAGATTAAAGATTGACTTGGGTAAGTTCTAGTTATGTTTCTAGGCTAAAACTGATCAAAAACCATGTAGTTTAGGGGTCCAATGAAATAGGAAAAGACCAAAAGACCCATGACTTAAGTTGCAGACGTGGCTGACCACGACAACCTTCACGGACCATGAAAGGGACCATGGACCGTGAATGAAATGACCCAAAAAGTTCTTAAAAATGAGCTTCGGAAGTTACCGGAAACTTGTTTAGCTATATATAAACAAATCCGTTTCGTTTTTCAAAAATCCAACTTCATATTCTTGTTTAGGGGGTCAAATTGAGTGGGAAATGGGTCTAATCCAAATTTTAGAGCAACCGTATCAAAATCCGAAATTTCCAAGTGAAGCCTTTTTCGAGGGTCTACTTTGGAGGGTCATATCTCCTAG
>JAJOOR010003745.1:0-63510 GCA_036250505.1 Solanum acaule | reverse complement strand
TCTAGCCATTTTATTCCTAAAGTGATATTTTCATTTCCTTGATATATTTTGAATTTTATTACTATTGGTACTCCTCCAATGATTATTTCTTTTTTCGTAGTTTCTTCGGTATACATTAATGCTTTTGGTAGTTCGAGGCATGATTGTTCAGTAGTTATTATTTCATCTTCCGTCACTAATTCTCTTGTAATATAGTTTTCTTCTCGTCCTGTATCTATTAATATTAAATATTTTCGTTGTTCTATTATTCCCGTTATGTAATAATGATGTGGTTTTATATCATCTTCCATTGATTTTTGTGGAGTTTTATCTATTCTTCTTGAGGTACTCATTTTTTATGATATTTGTGGTATTTCACAGTTTATCCTTTTCGATGTGCTTAATCTTTCTTTTACTATTTCTAAATCTTCTTCTATATCAATGTCATTATAACTATAGTCATTTTTATCTATGACTGTGACTATTCTTTCAAAAGGATCTTCTATTTTTATTTTTTTTATTTTATTTTTTGCTGTTATTTTATGTTTTGTTGTTAAAAATATAAGTTTTTACATCTAGCTGTAAATATTTTACTTCCCGGGGCTAGTTCTATTCCTGACATTTTCCAATATAATATTAATGATTTATCTATATTTCTGTCATTTATTGCTACTGAGTAATTAACACTTATTATAAATTTAAATTTTTGGTATATGAGGTTACCTTTTACTGCACTTATTAAACTTTTCTCTATGGGTTGTATGATTCTATCATCCGCTAAGTATATTTCTATGGGTGTATCTATTCCTTCTCTAAAACATGCTTTTATTAGTATTTCTGTTCCTCCTAAATGTACATATTAAGGCTAAAAATCCAATTAAATATGTACATATTAGACATCACATCAATGTATGACTTAGTTTTCACCCTCGCACCAATTGACACTAGACTATTAGATAGTATCACACTAAATCTATGTTGATAGTTCTTTTCTTATTAACTACCTCCTTGGTCCGTCAAGTAGCAACAAGGCGAGTTCTAACATTTGCAACCACTAAAAAGACTTCTAAACGAAAGAATTATCAATGCACGCAATAACACTATTCAAGAATTACTTAGTTACTATTCATACTTTGTTAATCGCTCATGGTTCCCACAACCCTAGTTGTGGATTTAGTTACCCATAATAGGAAGAACACGATTCATATTTTTAGATGAAGAAATCATGAACTTACGTAATAAGTAGAAGAAACCCAGAATCACAACTTGAATTTCAAAGTCAAAATTTTCAAAACGAACTTAGGAAATCAAGAATTGCTAAAATTGCAAGTTAATCTCCAAAGCCAAAAACTAGAACTAAAATAATAAGGTCCAACCCCCAAAAACGAGGTTTATATTCCCTATATATTGAAAAACAAGTCCCAACTAAAAAGGAAATGAAAAAAGGAAATAAAGTTTCTGGACGCGGTTGTAATTGACGAGACTGACCTACGGTAGGTCCCTTCCATGGTTTTGGACTTAGGCAATTTTCAACTTCACAAGTCTCCAACTCTCAGCCACAGTCGACGGATTAGCAGGACGGACGGTGACTCAATTCACGGTCTGTAGATCCTTCTCCGTAGTTTCATACTTAGAATTTTGTAATCAGGTACTGGAACCACCTTCTCTGAATCATTTGACGGAACTGCAGGACGGCCCGTATGTCGATATACAGTCTGTCACTTGTAATTGTGGTTCCACACTTAGTCAAGAATTCCCTGATTTTTCTCCAGGCCTTGACCATTGATCTACGCCCTTCACCTACGAACCGTGACTGGACCTACGGTCCGTAATTCACATCCGTAGGTGGCTCTTTTTGAAACATTTTTTCAGTTGTCTCCTAACTCCCATGTCCAAATTTATTTCCTGCAAACACATTAATACCAATACAAAATGGCTCTAGACACACACAACTCTTAAGTGAAATGTATTAAAAATACCGTAAACTTACGATATATCACAAAACTGAAAACTAGGTTGACTACAACTCCTATTTTGACTCTACTACAGGGTTCAGATGGTTATGTGGTCCATTGTGATGCATCCAGAGTCAGCCTGGGTTGTGTGTTGATGCAGCAAGGTAAGGTTATAACTTATGCTTCTAGACAGTTTAAGGTGCATGAGAAGAACTATCCGACTCATGACCTCAACCTTGCAGCCATAGTATTTGACCTTAAGATTTAGAGACATTACTTGTATGGTGTTCACGTAGATGTGTTCACAGACCATAATAGCCTTCAGTATGTATTCACCCAGAAAGAGTTGAATCTTTGCCAAAGGAAATGGCTTGAATTCCTCAAGGACTAAGATATGAATGTGCTCTACCATTCTGGTAAGGCTAATATAGTAGCAGATGCTCTTAGCAGACTATATATGGGTAGTGTAGTGCATGTGGAGGAATAAAGGAAAGAATTAGCAAGGAATGTTCACATGTTTGCTCGCTTAGGAGTTCACCTTATGAGCATATGAGGTGGTGGTGTAACAATTCAGAATGGCTCAAAATCTTCATTGGTAGCAGAGGTTAAAGAAAATCAAGACAGTGATCCTATATTGCTTCAACTGAAGGGTGCAGTTCATCAGCAGAAAGTTGAGATTTTCTCCCAAGGGAGATATGGTGTGCTTCGCTACCAAGGTCGTTTATGTGTTCCTAAGGTGGGTAAGTTAAGACAAAATATCCTTACCAAAGCCCATAACTCCAGGTATTATATTCATCCAGGCGCCACTACGATGTACCACGATCTGCGGAAAGTCTTTGGGTGGAATGGCATGAAAAGGGATATAGCAGATTTTGTGGCTAAGTGCCCTAATTGTCAACAAGTGAAGGTAGAGCATCAGAAACCAGGAGGTATGACTCAAGATATCAACATTCATACATAAAAGTGGGAAGTGATCACCACGAACTTCATTACAGGTTTACCTCATATTCGCATACATCATGACTACATTTGGGTGATACTTGATAGAGTTACTAAGTCTGCACATTTTTTGGTTGTCAAGACTATAGATTCGGTGGAGGACTACGCTAAGATTTACATTAATGATATAGTCAAGTTTCATGGGATTCCTTTCTCTATCATCTCAGATAGAGGTCCTCAGTTTACCTCTCATTTCTGGAAGTCATTTCAGAAAGGTCTTAGTACTCAGGTTAATCTTAGCATAACATTTCATCCACAGACAGATGGTCAGATAGAGGGTACCATTCAGAACTTAGAGGACATGTTGATAGCTTGTGTGATCGACTTCAAGGGTAGTTGGGATGATCACCTTCCTCTTATAGAGTTTGCCTATAATAATAGCTACCATTTCAGCATTCAGATGGCCCCGTATGAGGCATTGCAAGGCCATAGATGTAGATCTCCAGTTGGTTGGTTCGAACTAGGTGAGGTAGCCATGATAGGGCCAAATTCGGTTCATAATGCTATGGAAAAGGTTTAGCTCATCAGGGATAGACTTAAGATTGCCCAAAGTCGTCAAAAGTCCTATGCAGATGTAAGGAGAAAGGACTTGGAGTTCTAAATTGATGATTGGGTTTTCCTGAAAGTGTCACCTATGAAAGGGATGATAAGATTTGGAAAGAAAGGGAAGCTCAGTCCCAGATATGTAGGTCCTTACAAGATTTTGAAAAGAATTGGAAAAGTGGGTTATGAGTTAGAGTTACCAGCAGAACTAGCAACAGTCCATCCAGTCTTTCACATTTCGCTGTTAAAGAAGTGTTGGGTGATCCAGCATCTATAGTGCCATTAGAGAGTGTGGCTGTGAAGGAAAGTCTTACTTATGAAGAGGTGCTAGTTGAAATTCTTGATCGTCAGGTTTGAAGGTTGAGAAACAAAGAAGTCGCTTCAGTTAAGGTTTTGTGGAGAAGTTAGTCGGTAGAGGGAGCTACTTGGGAAGCAGAAGCAGCCATTTAGGCCAAGTATCCTCATCTCTTTCCTTTCGATTCCATTCCAGCTTGAGGTAATAGTTTTTCAGTTACTCATGCATAAATTTAGTCTTAGTAGTTTGTTCCTCCAGTTAGTCATGTATTTTCAGTGTATTTTCATGTTTTGGAACTTAGTTTAGTCAAAAATCAGTTTACAGTATTTAGTGGTAATGGTTTTCAGCTCTTTCCTTCCATATTCATCTAGTTTTGTCTTCATTCGAGGACGAATGTTCCCAAGGAGTAGATAATGTAACACCCTGTATGCTAGAACTACCAAAAATACAGATTTCAAAAGTTGCAGGTGCCATCGAAGGGCACCACCCATGGACCATAGGGTGACCCATGGTCCGTCCTGGTGGCTCCTGGTTCACCACCTGCAACCCCTTCCCAGAAAAGTCCAGAAAAACTGTCTAAGGATCGACCCACGATCGGACCCATGGACCGTAGATCAGACCACGGGTCATGGTCCTAGTTTGTGGATCAGACCCCTCAGATGTCAGTCCCAAAACCCCATCGATGGTCGCCAGGAAAGACCATCGGTCCATCCACGGACCATTGGTCTGGTCCGTCGGTGACCCCCGACAGCTTTTAAGTCAGGGGTCATTTGGTCTTTCTCTATGCGTTGGACCCCTAAACTATGTCATTTAACCCCTAAACTATGTCGTTTTAGTTAGATTTAGCCTAGTAACTTAATTAGAACTTACCCTAGTCCAACTCAATCTCCAAAAATTCATCAAGTTGAACGAAAAGAAGGAGAAAGAGTTGACCAACCCTAGTCCAAGAACGCAACAAGTTCTTGTCTGTTCCAGCCCCAAAATTGAAAGATTTCTTCGTGAAATTCGTCACCATATATGTGGGTTTTCACTAGTGGGTTCCTTTCGCCCATTAAGTCCCTAGATTTTAGTAAGAATCTTGATTCCCTTGATATTATCTCGACCTAGGGTTTCTTGAATGTTAGAAATTGTTAGGTTTTAGCTGTCAGAATAATCCAAATCAGATTATCATGATTTCGTAATATTGTTGCGTAGTTTCTTTCATGAATTTCAGAACCCTAGTTGTGTAGATTCATTTAGTTCATGAATTAGACTTGTTAGGTTAGTTATACAGATGTACATGCTCCAGTTAAGAATATTTCATTATCAGTATATGAATGTTGCATTTTCTGTTAGCATGTACTATAGTATGTTGAGTTATTCAGTATTAAGGAAATTTAGTCATAATGTGCTATTTACATAATCAGTTGGGAGTAGACTTAATATCGAGTTGTACTAGGGTCAGACACCCTCATAGTCTAAAAACTATGTGCCCCGTATGTTAAGTCCCATGTGTGGGCATTATACTTATTGATCACGCCAGTCATGCCTCTATACCTTTGGCAAGGTATATTGGGTCCTCTTGATGAGGCGTATACATCGGACTCCACATTTAGCTCGTGTGGTTTTATGTTGGTTATTAGTAGCTCCCATAGTCAGATTCTAGTGTAGTGACCAGGTTATCAACTACATTTTGAATATACAGTCTCAGTATGTCATGTACTTGGTCATTACATTCAATTAGCTAAGTACTAAGTATTTCTATCATGTTCAGATTATTTTATTGCTCAGTATACTTTGTTCAGTTATATGTTATTCAGCTGCATGCTCAGTACCTTTCAAGTACTGACGCATATTTTGCACTACATCTTCTCATGATGTAAGTTCAGGTGCTTAACATTCAGATCACGCATAGATCGGTTCCCGATCTCCAGTTCAGCATCATCAGTGTGAGTCCTCATTCTTCGAGGACGAGTGACATGTTATCTTTCCATTTCAATCTTCTAGTTTCAGTTTTGCTAGAGTTAGCTGGGCAGGTTTTAGCATCTCTAGTCATAGAGGCTTTTATTTAGACATAGTTTAGATTCAGTTTTAGTTGAGTTTGATCTTTCAGTTGTCATTAAACTCAGTTATATATATTCAGACTTAGAATGGGTATCCCCCATCATTTCAGTTTATCTCATGTTTAAGCTTCCGCACAATATTTCTTATTTCAGTTTATCTTAGTATGCTATGATATGCCACCTCAGGGTAAGCTTTGGGGTCACTCATGATCCTAGGTCCCGTGTTTACGCCCAGGGGGTAGCTTTGGGGCGTGACATTTAAAGTATGGGACTATGGTAAAAATTTGGTCGTTGATTCCTTTAACTTTTTTTTATAAAAATAGTTTTCAATCTGATATGATTGAGATTAGTTCAAATAACTATATGGATTGGTTGAACTTAAAGGATAAGGACTAGTTTTATTATTAGTGGGAAGCTCCTAACGTCAAAGTTGGATTACCATTTTCCCTTTGTCTTACTCCTAAAATAAATTGAATATTAATATATATTTAATTAATTAAATATTAAGTAATAGTTATATTTGAATTCATGCATCAAACAAGTTCTTAATGCAATCATATATTCATGTAGTAATTAAATGTGGGTAATGAAGAGTCTAATAACCTTGAATTTTAATTTGTAAGATAAGTGGGGGTAGTGAAGAGTCTATCAAAGACACTCACACAACATTATTTATATTCCCTTCTTTCATTAAAGTGTGTGATCATCTTGCATTCTACATTAGGTTAGTCTACATCAGTTGTAAAATTTTCATTACCAAGTATTATAAGAATTCTTACTGATTTATTTATAAGTATTCTTTAAAATTTCATGCATATTTATCTTTAATTAGGAAAGGAAAAACATCGTGGAAAACTAGGCCCCTAAGCCCGCCAGAGCGGGCCAGATGCCACTAGGACGACAGCGCTCTAGTGGGATAAGTGGCACAAGACCGGGATGGGAGAGACAAATTTAAAAGACACGAATTTTGATTTTCTCCTTTTCCCAAAAACACTAGAATGAGGCGAGGATCACCCCAGAAACCCTCTAAAGACTGCTCTAAACTTGGGAAGGAAGGAGAAAGAGATTTCTACTGTAAGGAGGTCGACAAATTGCAGATTTCCGGTCAAGATCCACCGTCTCATCGTTCGGGAACCAAAATTCGAGCTACGATCCCTCTGCAAATACTTGGCGCCCACGTAGGCTAGGTTTATTAATTGAGTAGTTGTAAATCTGTAATTCACTACGTAGTATAGTGGTATTGATGGTAGAATTCATGTGTAGGCTTTTGTGCACCACAAAAGGGATAGTCGTATATGTAGTCCTAAGTATTACATCAAACGCATACCAGAGGGAAAAGTGCTATCTCGTGAACTAGGGTTTGGGGATGGTTTGATCTCCTATTTGTGTGATGTATGTTGATTGATTGCTATAGGGTATGCACGCGGGTATGTAAAGCATAGAGAGTGGAGACAAACCTAATGAATTGATTATGAACAATGCATACCATGAACTTGAGTACTTTACTATAAGATGTGAGTATTGTACGTTATGGATATGATTGTGCTTGTGGTTGTGTTGATTGGATCGGGGGTTACGTACTGACACACTAACATGCATTGGATCGGGTGTCATGTATTGACACACTAACATGCATTGGATCAGGTGTCACGTACGGACACATATACATACATTGGATTGGGTGTCATGTACCGATACATATGCATACATTGGATCTTGTGTTACATTCTGGCACACTAACAGTTTGGGTATGGGTTCCATGAGAGTACCATTGCATTGTCATATCTAATTGTTATTGAGATTGTGGGTTGTATATTTCCCTTAAATGGATGATTGATTATTATATCTATATATGAGTATTCTACTATGCTGCGTATACTTGTGAATATTTCGTTATTGAATGAGCCATGGACGGTCTGGCCGAAATTGGGATGTGATACGGTGAGTGGGGACCGAGGGTCGAGGTGTAGTATGTGTACCTTAGAAAGGTGGTAATGCATATTGTCGTTGATAAATTGGGGGTGGTGTTGTGTCGTAATTGTTAAGTAGTGGATATTACCTTGGAAGGGGGATTCATATTGAAACGATTAATAAGCCTTGATATAACGTACTATAGGTCAAGGGTCGAGTGGGAATATGGAAGAAGTAAGGGTATGTCGTGTATGGTTGGCCGGGTTAGTAGTGGTCTTATCCATAATTCTTGAAAGTGGTAGAATGGTTAAGCTATGATCAAGAGCGAAATGATTAAGGGGTTACATGCAAGTATGTTAGTACATGATTAAAGTATCCGGAAATGGTAAGGGCAGGGAAATATAAAGATGGAGGAATGAATAGTCTTACTGCATGTTTTTGCTAGTCAATTTCATATATTCTGAGGTGGGTATCGGGTTGACCGATGATGCCTACCAGTACGTGTGATTTTGTACTGATACTACTCTTGCTATGCCTTTTTGGCATAGTCTGGTGCAGGGTCGGTGATGTCTCATATATAGGTGAAGACAAAGATGATCTCCAACAGCTTCTATTTTCCTTCCACATGGTGGGAGCTGTGTTTTTTTGTTTTGTTTATACCTTGTAATCATAGAAGCTCTTGTGCCTGTTTAGACTAGATCCCTAGGGTTGTTAATTACTTTACAAGTCTTAACATCAAAACGTTTTAAACTATTTATTTTATAAAAATCACAATAAACCTTCTTTTATCTTAGTTTTCTTAATCTTCCGCAAGTTTTAAACTGTTTTGGGAATCTAGGGTTCTCCCCCTTAGATGTTAGAGTAGCTTCCCGAATGGCTCGGTGGGTTGGGTCATGACAAATTGGTATTAGAGCCCAGGTTACCGGTCTCCCCGTACAAGAGCAAATGTGGAGTAGACTCCTGCAGATGGGTGTGTTGACCTCCACATCTAATCCTCAGGAAGCTATGAAGCATTCTAGGAAGTCATTTTGTTTCTCTTCTCTTTTCGTGCGGGCTGTCTCTTATGGTATGGGTTGAGTCCAATTGTTATCTAAGAAAAGTGAACTGAATGTCGTAGTCTCGGTTGAAGGGGCGCAAGCAAAGTAAAATTGGAATGCGTGCTTCTTATTGTCTTAACTAACTGTAGATGTGAAAGGTGTATTTGCTTGGATGCCATGGTATGATTATGTGTACCCTAATTTCTTGTCTGAACTTAGATGTGTGCAAAATACTATCCCAAAGGTTCGAAATGGTGCGAATGGTAATCGCTTGAGTTTCGTGAACTAGTTGTCAGGGAGCGAGTCATTACGAAGTTTGGTGCAAGGGTCTAGATAGACTATGATGTGATTCGTAACGAAATATGGACGTGTGTTGCGATCAATTATAACCGTGTAGGTGTACGGGCATGTCATGACCCGAGCCTACACCGTGGATGTGGCCGGCACTCGAGAACCATTGTCGGTCCCCAAGCGAACCCTCATCCTGGCTAACTACAAGGGGAAGACTAACTCAAGCATACAAAGCTTAAGACTGAATAAAATAGTATATTGAACTCGCCAGAAATAGGCATCTCAAGTCTTTAAAACATTTAACAAAATAAATGAAATAGACTTCTCAAACTCTATTGTCTATCTATGAAGCCTCTAAATGACAAAGATGGAAGTCTGGACAAGACCCACGACATCCTGACGAAACTGGAAAGTAAATGAAATCCTCCGAAAGCAAGGAGTCTCACAATAGTTAACTGGAACTGCAAGTGAGATCAACGAAGCGCCTATTGATGATCCTGAATATCGGTATCTGCATCATGAAACGATGCAGGCCAAATGGCTTAGTACGTGGAATGTACGAGCATGTAAGGGGAATTCTAAAGCATAAACATAGGTTTGAACTTGATAAAAAGGAAACGTATTTACCTCTTCTCAACTCACTCAACTCAACTCAACTCAAGAATAAGATATTCAACTCAAGATACTCAATACTACGCTGATAAGAAGGAAGTATCCACTAAAGTACGATTCTAGTAGTGACAGGAGAACATGATAAAGATAACCTAGTTCATAATAATCTAATATGAATTTAATCAATTATGAATATGATAGGAAGAAATAATTGAAAATGAAAAACCTGCATAACAATGAACATGACTACATACATGCATGATGAAATGATAAAAAACTATGAAACTTTAATCTTATATATACTCAAAGGTATAGAAATAATTGAATTAAGAAGAATAATATGGGAAAAAATATTTAATGATAACGAATCATAATATATATTAAACCAACAATGGTATGAAATAGACCTACATAATTTAGACCTCGAAAGAATAGAATTGTATGATTTAGAAATAAATTCAGATTAAAATGAACTACGAATATCCACAATATTGGACAGAAGCTATGGAAAATATAAAACTATTAGATCAATTAATGGAAAATAATTTATACATGTACCAAAGAACCCAAGATATGTTATATCTAGAATATATCATAAATAATATCAAAGAGATATCAAGATTAAGACATTTAACAAAAGAATATTATAATAAAATCTTTAAAATGGATTACTCACCTACCAAAAATGGTACAACTACCAAAACCATCATGAATTCCCCACCTACCACACTACCAAAAATTGGTATCTTCCGCACCGAAAAATGGTATCAGAGCTATGGATGAAAAGAAATATAAGAAGAAACGTACTAGTAGAAAGTTAAGAAAAATAAGAAGAAAATTAAATAAATTATATCCAGAATATAAACAACTCAATATCACAAAAACTGATAATGATAAATTATATCAATTAATAGATAATATTTCCAAAATAGAATATAAGTATATTCAATATTTAAAGATACAATGAATAACAAGAATAACGAATATAGACAAAAACTTACTGAAATAATTATAGCAAAAAGACAATACTTCCTTTGAGAGAGTGTTTTTTTTTTTATGAAAGTTTTTGTTTATTGTCGCCTTCTTATTATGTTACATGTACATTCCTTTATATAGAAAGGAAATCATATCTACTGCACTTTCAAATTTTATCCTATCTCTACAATAATGCATAATAATGCACGTACTATACTACTTACTGCACAATAATGTACTACTTACACCTACCATACCTACTACTTTATACTTGCCATACTATCTTTACACTTGTCCCTACTACTTTGTCCATACTTAATAATGCACATACTTTAATAATGTATACTACCCTACACTTGTTGACTATTTTACATGATTCATTCCTACTACCCTAACTTTCTTACAAGTGTACCTAATAATTTACAATAATAGTACTATTCACTATTTGCTTTTGGCTTTTTTGGCCAAATATATCTTCTTTGCCTTATCTCTTTAGTTGTATTTATCTTCTTCGTCTTTATATCTCTTTGACTTTATTCTAGCTAGACATCGGGAATCACGTTGTCTTCTCCATTGCATTTTGAACATAGATGATCAGGGTATTTGTGTCCAATTAGCTTGCAATATCTGGTTAATAGTTCTTGCGAAATAAATCCTGCTTTGAGTGCTCTTGTCGTAGGTCTTTCTTCTGGTCTTAACAATGATAAAATCTATCACTGGACTTTATCCATATCTGTTCTTCTTAGTTCTCTTGAATTTGAATATATCATTAACTGATCTCTAGAGTAGTAACTCCATATGGCATTTCCGTTCAAATAATTGTTTGCTAACTTTTGTATAATAGTTGATATACCAATTATTCTTTTATTGGCATAAAAACTTGGTATCTCTATTTTTTGTATTTCTTCCTGTTGTCTAATATCTTCAGGTATAATCATATCTTTGGTTAGTCCTATTTTAATAACTTGAATTGGGGGTTTTATCTCTTCGTATAATATCTCCGCTGGTGCTGTATAAAACTTTACATAAAATAAATTTCGTTATCCATTTCATTTTCTGATATTTCATATGTGCTATCTTCACTTTCTAATTCATAATATATGTATTCTATCTGCATGTATTTTTCATTGTCTATTATTATTTCTGATATTTTTTTTCTTTGGATTTTTAGGTAATTTACAATCTTTAGCTATGTGTCCTAATTTTATACTACTCCAAAAAACATACTCATCTCATATGTTTAAAAACATAACTCTTCCTCTGGTTTGAGATAATTGCTCAAACTACCCTCTTAAAAGAGGTAACTACTCTTTAAATAACTTTTGAACTCATAACTCATTTAGAAATTTCAATTTCTCTTTTATCAATGTAAAAATTGATGCCTCTGGGAATACATAGTCCCCTTATACTCTTACTTGAAAACTCTTTCTAAAAAGCATTTCAAAATCATATTATAATATGATCATTGATGACTCGTGAAGTTATACTGCATAAACATTGATGATATATCTAATACCATACTGCTCATACTTTGATTGCACTCGATTGTCATACTAATCATGCTTTAGAAACTCTTTTCTCAAAACTTATCTTTACTCTCTCAAAACTCAGTTTAAGAACTCAACTGTTGGCTTTAAAAAGTTTTTCAAAATTTATAACTCAAATCATAGGGTTCATGCGGAATTATGGACATGAACGACTAAACTCAAGAATGTTAATGATACCTCTCATCTCAAGACTGCTCGACTCATAGGGTTCATGTGGAATTATGAGCATGAACTACTCAACTCAAGGACCTTCATGGGTAACATGTAGTAGCCCCATGGTAGGAATATAATCCCAAAATTATTGGTAACTCAATACTCAAGACTTAGAGCTTGAAGATACTACTCCTCTCAAAGATACTCAACTGATGGAGTTCATGCGGAATTTATGGACATGAACGACTCAACTCAATGGTCTAAATAACAATATGGAACTCATGTATATGACTCTTCTCATTCACATACTTACTTCCTCAAAACTTAGTTTAAAACTCAAGTGTTGGCTTCGAAAAACTTCTCAACATTTATAACTCAAAATAGGGTTCATGCTGAATTATAGACATGAACAAATCAACTCAAGGATCTCAATAAAAATATTGAAACTCAATAATTAGGAATATAATTTTTAAAAGAACCATGAACTCAAGAACTCAAATCAACTTATCTCAAGAATACTCAAATCTAGGGGTAGAATCATAGATTTCTCTTTTACTAATTTGAAAGAAGATGTAGGGCGTGAGGATGAACTAGTCCAACACTATGATAGCCGTACATACCTGGAAGAACACGGTTCTTGAAGATTCTTAATGAATCTTTAAGAATAACTTGATTAGAAACCTTGAATCCCTAACTTGAAGGTAAGCAATCAAGAAAACCTTTCTTGAGATTCTTGATTTAGTTTCTTGAAATCTCTATGGCCAAGAATTATGATTTTAATTAGTGATTCATAATTGTATGGAGGAATTTGGGTCGAAAAGAATGGAATTCTTGGAGAAAAACTTACCTCGAAGAAGAATCTTGAAATAGATTGAAAGAATCTTGAATAGAGTCTTCTACTTTGATTTTTCCTTAGGATTTTGCCCTAGGGTTTAAGAGAGAAGAAAATGATGGATTAAAAGATGAAAATCTGATTGTTTTGAGCTTTTTAATAGTCATGAAATTTGTTTAGGGTTTTCTTGAAGGTAAAAAAACAAAAACAACAATTTTTAATGTTTTCCCGTCGGCTAATAATAGCACTGTATAGGTTACTAAAATAGTCCTAACTTTTTACTCAGAAATTGGATTGATGCAAAATTGGTGGCGTTGGAAAGTAGATTAAAATACCTTTAATTGGATAGGTTATGTCTCATTTAAATCTTTATATTATAAGAGATATGGTCTTTTGAAGTTCACCCAAGTAGAATTTTACATCAAAACTTAATAGATAAGGAAACTTCAAGAACATTTATCAAGAACTCATCAAGAAATTAAATTGCTCAATATTTATGGATAGATTCGAAAAAGAAACTCATGATTGGTGTGTGGGTGAACAAACCAAACACTATGAAAGCTTACATACCTCTTAGGGATCAAACCCATGGTGAAAATCTGCAACAACACTCAAGAACCTCGACGAACGCCTTGATCCTTTCCTCTTTTTTCCTCTTTTCTCTTCTTTTCTCTTTTTGAACTATCAACTAAATCCCTAGGTGTATATTAGGATTATAAAACTGAACCTAATAGGGTTAGACCCTTAAAACCTTACTAAAAACGAATTAAATCTGATTTGGTTAGAAAAGACAAAAATACCCCTCACTATTTTGGGTAACTTTCCTTAACTAGAGAACCTGACTTCAAAAGGGCATATCTCCCTCATATGAGCTCAAAAATTAGCAAACTCAGTGGCATTGGAAAGATAATTCAAAGACCTTTCATTTTCATCTCATGGCACACTTAAATCATACTTTATTAAGAGTTATGGTCGTTTGAAGTTGACCCAAAACTTAGAAGAACTTATGAATGACTTGAATGAACTCTCTTTAGCTCTTCTTGGAACTCAAGGTGCTACATCTACTGACTTTAACACTTAGGAAAAATTTATATTCCTTGGTAAAAACTTACTCACTACGAAGGATGGTTCGAGTCTTAGCTCAAAATTTTTCCAAGGTGTTATAGGGCATATCCAGGGGATGTGCATGTTTGTGGTGTGGAATTAATGAGAATAGATTCTGGAGTGTGTACCATGGAATTGAATCGGGATAGAAAATTACCATCCTAGATAAGGGAATTATCCTAAATGCCTAGTTATAGCCTGGGGGTAATGGAAAATTTTAGAAACGAGGAAAGCCCCTGAAAAATTATTGGCCTAGGTTTTGTTCCGTCTGAGCCGCTGGGGCGGGATTATCCCCGCTAGGGCAAGATCGCCAGAGTGGGATTTCTCCCGCTAGAGTGGGACAAGGCGAGATAGAATCTCAGCCCTCTCTCCCCTGCTTTTCCCTAGTCACACATGTAGACCCCGTATTGTACATGGGTCAATTCTCGCAATCCTATCAGTACTTAGCAATAAGAACAAAATGTTATCAACCCTTAGCAATTAATATTAACTGTGAGAAGTAATAGAAACCAACATCCATGTGCTATAAAAGTAAGGAAAAGCGAATAGATAAAATAAAGTATTGTTCAAATACAGGCCCAACAGGGGCAAAAGACAAAATTAGGATCTCTAGGACTGGGAGGTATCATCATCAGAGTCTAGGTCTTCCGGGGGTACCAGGCCGGTCACGACCTCAACCATAAAGGTAAACTAATGGAAGTCTCCTGTCTCAACTCGGGAAACCTCCTGTCTAGGGGAAACACAAGAAAGATGACCTGCAAGGTCTTCCACATCCGGACCATCGGACGATCCCTCTCCAAACCCCTCCCTTTCTCCTGGCGCAGTGCTTGGTGGACCATCTCAACCTCCAGAGCAGTGCTGGGTGGAATCAGAGTGATGCTAGCAAAAGAACGTATGAACTTCCTTCAGACAACTGCCAGGTCCTCCTTCACCCATGCACCTGAAAGTGGGGGCTATGACCGGGTGGGAAGAGTGTCCTCCCCTGCACCATCTTCTCCTCCTTCTTCATATACCTCCACAGCCTCCTGACCCGCTACTAGCCCTATCCGTCCTCCTCCTCTTACTTCGGGAGGTAGAACCCTGTCTAATAAAAAAAGGATGGAAGGGGGGATCCATAGGAAGTACCTCATCGGTGTCCAAGTAGGAAAAAAGCCTTCTTGTTGCCCCAGTAGAACACCTTCCACTCTAAAATGATCTATGCTCCCACATTAAGACCAATACCCTGAATAGCGCATGCCACCACTAGAGCCCGGGGAAAAGTCACGTCGGTGCAGTTGCCCGAAGGGCGGATCCTCCTGGTCACTAAGTGCAGCCACCTCTTAGCATCTGGCGACCAGTGAGTGCTGGTGATGCCCTCTGTAGTGGCCCAATAAACATGGTCCCGACGCGTAGGCTCCACTAGTGTATCTCTCAACCAGTCCAAGTCCATCTCCCATAGCTTGGCCTCGAAATCTGTATTGGGGACCTCTAGCACCTTGATCATGTCAACTCCTCGGATGCAGATAGTAGGGTGAGGGTAATCCTACCGAACAGTGGGGAGGATGGCATAGAACTCCCTCACCCAGTTGGAGCATGCAACGAAGGGAGCCTCTGTCAGCGGGTCCCAACAAAACTCCATCAAACGGGTACATAAAGCGGTGCCTCCTCCTCTAAGTTCAGTAGCTGAAAACCCCTCTCACAGAAGAATTTGTTGTTTCGGTAGTCGTGATGCCTTTCCCAACTGGCAGCATCGAGAAATCAGACGAAGGGTAAGTTTTCCTCGTTAGTACCAGCCATTTAGATAAGCCTGCAAAAAATTTAGAAAACATGCATGTTAGAACTCCATAGGATTAGACAATATTTGGCTAAAGGGGAAAAGAAACTTTATTTTATTAAAGGGAACGGGCCAGTGTTTTCTTAGGTCCCGCCACAGCGGCCCGAATCCTGCCAGAGCAGGATGAAGGAGGCCATCACAGACGAATTCCAGGCGCAATCATTGCGCCTTTTCATCCCAAAAACATCATTTTTCACAGAATTTCAGCAGATCAGATTCTATAAAGTACCCTAGTACCCTAATACCTAAATATGGAACTATTCTAGCATAATAACCCCTAAATGGTGTTTTGAATCAGAGTTTTACACCAAGAAGACCTTTAAACTTTCCCCACCCATTTCAGAACCATTTCGACTGTATTTTCATGAAATCCTTATGCCTAGAGTGTTGTGGAGATGTTATGAATGTAAGGGAAGTATCCATGCTACATTTTACTAGTAAATCAAGCAACCTATGTTCAAAATTTTGAATAAATACCCCAAGACATTTCTAATCAATCAGTTATTTTCATGTGATCGCAGTTAAGTAAGTAGTGAATTGAATAGCATAACGAATGGGAACTTTACCTTGAAATTGACGTTTAGAGCGAAGTGATTAAGAGGGTTTTGAGAGTTTTTGAAATAGAAAAAGTGGGAAATGGGGAAACCATTCCCCTTTCCCCCCTTTACTGTTCCCGATCTCCTGCTACATCGGGAGGTTCGTCGCCACAACTGCCCCGCCTCAGCGGGAGGCCTGCCGCTCTGGCGAGGTCAGGTCACCTAGTTAGACGAGTTCATTTTTTTGTGTGTTGCCTCATTTCCTTAATCGGTTCTTTGAGTATAGAACCTTTCGTGCTTAAAAATAAAAAAACCACCATCTTTCGTTGTTCCATAATGGCACGATTCGTTAGTTGAGAAGTACTCCAAAAAGGGCACATGTTTATCCCTTCGCTAGTCGTTCGGGGACGAACGAGGGGTAAATTGGTATCTATTGTAACGATCCAAATCGTCGTTAATTAGGAAAGAAAAAATGTCATGGAAAGCTGGGGGCCTCAGCCTGCCAAAGTAGGCCAGATGCTGCTAGGGCGGCGGTGCTCTAGTGGGATAAGTGGCGCCAGAGTAAGATGGGCGAGATATAATTTAAATAACACGAAGTCTGATTTTCTCCTTTTTCCAACAACACTAAAAAGAGGTGAGGATCACCCCAGAAACCCTCCAAAGACTGCTCTAAACTTGGGAAGGAAGGCAAAGGAGATTTCTAGTGGTAGGAGGTCGATAAATTGCTGATTTACGATCAAGATCCACTGTCTTGTCGTCCAGGAAATAGAATTCGAGCTACGATCCCTCTATGAAAACTTGGCTCCCAAGTAGGCTAGGTTTATTAATTAAGTAGATGTAAATTCGTAATTCATTGCATAGTATAGTGGTATTGATGGTAGAATTCATGCGTAGGGTTTCGTGCACTGAAAAAGGGATAGTCGTACATGTATTCCTAGGTATTATATAAGATGCATACTGTAAGGAAAACCCTATCCCTTTAACTAGGGTTTGGGGATGGTTTGATTTCCTATTTGTGTAATGTATGTTAATTGATTGCTATATGGTATGCATGATGGTATGCGAAGCATAAAAAGTGGAAACGAACCTAATGAATTGATTATGAACAATGCATGTCATGAACTTGAGTACTTGACTAGATGATGCGAGTATTGTACGTTATGGATGTGATTATGCTGGTGGTTGTGCTTATTAGATTGGGTGTCACGTACCGACATACTAACATGCATTGGATGGGGTGTCACGTATCGACACACTAACATGCATTGGATCGGGTGTCACGTACTGACACACTAACATGCATTGGATATGGTGTCACGTACCGACACATATACATACATTGGATCGGGTGTCACGTACTGACACATATGCATACATTGGATCAGGTGTCACGTTCTGACAGACTAACAGTTTGGGTATGGGTTCCATGAGAGGACCATTGCGTTGACATATCTAATTGTTATTGAGATTGTGGGTTGTACATTGCCCTTGAATGGAAGACTGATTATTGTATCTATATTTATGTATTCTACTATGTTGTGTATACTTGTGAAATATTTCGTTATTAAATAATCCATAGATAGTCCATCCGAAATTGGGATGTGATACAGTGAGTGGGGACCAAGGGTCTAGGTGTTCTATGTGTACCTCAGATACGTGGTCATGTGTATTGTCGTTGGTAAATTGGGGTGGTATTGTGTCGTAATTGTTAAGTAGTGGATATTACCTTGGTAGGGGGATTCATATTGAAACGATTAATAAGCCTTGATATAACGTACTATGTGTCAAGGGTCAAGTAGGAATGTGGAAGATGTAAGGGTATATCGTGTATGGTTGGCCGGGTTAGTAGTGGTTTTATCCGGAATTCTTGAAAGTGGTAGAACGGTTAAGCTATGATCAAGAGCGGAACAAGTAAGGGGTTACATTCTAGTGTATTATTATATGATTAAAGTATTCGGGAATGGTAAGGGAAGGAAAATATAAAGGTGGAGGAATGAATACTCTTATTCCATGTTTTTGCTAGTCGATTTCCTATATTATGTGGTGGGTATCGGGTTGACCGATGATGCCTATCAGTACGTGTGGTTTTGTACTGATACTACTCTTGCTATGCCTTTTTGGCATAGTCTGGATGCAGGGTCGGTGATGTCTCATAGGTGAAGACGAAAATGATCTCCAACAACTTATATTTTCCTTTCGCATGGTGGGAACTTTGTCTTTGCTATTTTGTTTATACCTTGTAATCTTAGAAGCTCTTGTGCCTGTTTAGACTAGATCCCTAGGTGTAAATTACTTCACAAGTGTTAACTTTGAAAAGTTTTAAACTATTTATTTTGTAAAAATATTCATAAATCATCAGACTTGATGCTATATAATCTCTGTTGATCCCTTGTAGCACGGGCAGCTCGTATACCTTCTGAGCAAATTATTTTCATCCTATTCCTTTTACATCTTATCATTTTAGAAGCTTGTGAAGCTTAAATGCTTGTGCACCACTAGGAAACTTTCCATCGTTCGTCCGATTGCCAGTTTTCAAATAGCTTTTTACAAGGCAAACTACTAGATGATCTATTCATCTATTCTTTGAACTTTTGGCCCACGAAATGTATCCAAAGCATCACCGAATAGCTCAGATAACCATCGAATAACTTCAAAATAACATCTCCAACGAACCCCAAACATCTGTTTATTAGCTTGGGCCAAGTTATATAAATGGTAAAAATGTGCAAGTAAATTACACATTCATAGAAAACAGAGGAGAGTATATTAGTCAAACTCAATTGTTATTTATGACCTGTTTTTCTCTCTTAAACTATGGCATTCTATAGTTATATTTTTCCTTCCTTGAAAAAGAGGATTAACAATATCATATCAAAATAACCTTTCATGAATTCAGATTCCACAATAAATTCCAAACAAACCAATTTTCAAATTAATAATCCATGTAATAACTAGATTTATTTTAGTGAAAGAAAAAATGGGGACTTTAAATAGATGTTCCACGAAATTAAAAAATAGTACTCTTTGCTTACATAACCATTGTCAACTGTCGGAAATTTTGCGATAAACAAGGTGGACTATTTCAGGGTAATACCCTCCAGGTATTTATCCTAAACAATTGAGAAATGGTGCTGTAAAGTTAAGATCTTAGTCGCCAGTGCCTGTCCACGAAAGTTCAAGATTTGAAAATCCAGGCTCCAAGAATATTTTTTACTTAAAGTAAAGTGAGAATGAAGAGACATTATTTCCCTAATTTAATTATAATATCAATTGAATGAGGGTACACGTGTCACTCGAAGTGAAGTGAGAATAAGCTCATAGCTCTTCCTAGATTCACATATCATTAAAATCATTGTGTACATGTGTCACCGGAAGTATACAGTGAATTAATGACTTCTTTGCATTTTACACCCTAAACGTGTGTTTTTATTTGTAATTTGCACCATATTATTTATAAGGGAAAAATAGTCAAAATTACCTCACAACTTTAATTTACCCTTACTATTAAAATGAAGTTACCCCGGTTGTTAATAAACTTATCATTTGTATCCCATTTTGAACGGAAATCTCCAAATCAACCAAAATTTAACCGATTTCTTAAAAATGACTCATTCCTATTTTAAATCCATGTCTGACTCATCTATATATCTTAATCTGAAATAATTATTGATTTTGAACCAAAAAAACAAAACCCACAATTCATGAAAGCGATGTGGTGACTGAAAATCTCTATAAAAATTCACACTTTTTGCTCATTCTATACCTTTATTATCAAGAATCTTGAGACCCCATCCGACCAACCATAACCATTTTTAATTAATTTCACTATCATAATCGTATAAGGAGGTATATAGTGGATTGTGAGGGTGGGGTGGATTGGGATGAAATGATAAAAATGGCAGTTGTTTCACGGGGAAATTGTAATGACATATGGACAACTCATGGAACAATGGTGACAATACAACTTTTGTATGGTTGGTACCATGTGATTATCAAGGTTGAGCTCAATGTGGGAATGAATCAAATTGTGTTATGCTTGTATAGAGAATAGGGATCTTCTTGCTCTATTTATTCTTGCACTGGTGGCATATGTTCACAAAAATTCTTAACATGATGATTTAAATATAATTAAACATATCAAGCAAAATAAATTTAAAAGAAGACGTGTTTTTTTTTTTCAATGAATGTCTCCAACACTGGATATATCAAAGTAAAATGGAAAAGGAAAATAAAACTACTAACTATGATTTTATGGCAGCCTTGGTAATGAATCTAATGCTTCACATTTCATAATGTTTATAAAGTTTCGTTAGCGTTATATTTGGTGTGCCAACTTTTCATATATTTTTTAATAACGTTGGCTGCAAGACATACTTAGCACACCTCAATTAATTCACCGTATATTTTCTATTCCCACTTATACATGTACCCAATAAGTCTATATATCCATTGATGTTTTCACCAATGAAAAAATAATTCTTAACATTATTAGCCTCTTTGAACATTTTGTCTCAGTATAGCTTAGTCTAACTTCATTGACCACAAGTTACATCTTGACTTCACCATAGTCTCATCATAAATTTACATTTAATAATAACCTAATAGCATTAAAAGACTTAGACATTTAGTATATTAAAAATTAGTCACCTATTTTGTAAAAGATAATAACATATAAATTTATCTTATTTTCCAAATGTGAATTAATACTTTTTGGTAATATAATTAATTTCTTTCTTTATCAGCTACAACATTTTATTTACTTTTGCTTTCTTTCTTTATGAGCTTCAACATTTTCATAAAGAATCACCATGTCCAAAATGTTACTCAGTAAAGAGATAAATGGAGAGAATAGTTAAGGCAAGAAAGAAAATTCAGAATCTAATGAATAAGAAATCTTGGTTTTCTTTTATCTCATTATTGAAATCCTCTTAAGGCTACCAATGAAATCTCTCTTGCAGTTCAGGTCTATTTCGAAAATTTAGTTGACTTTGATCTATACCTATAAGTTTATCAAGTCCCACCTGAGTTTATCAGCTAATAAAAAAGACTACACCAATCATAGGCTTATATTAAGGACTGCCCATCCAGGAAATAATCATAAGAATTGTTCTCTTAAGTCTTTACTTTATGAGTCTATTATTGATGAATCTGATATGGATTATCCCACGAAAAACTCCAGTAGATATTCTATATCTAGGAGTTCTGTAAATGGATTGATTTGTCTTGCAAATATTACAAAAGAATTATTTCTATGGAACCAACAATAAGAAAGCATAGGAAATTACCTGATTTTGAACCTAAAGTGAGCATTGTTTTCCATTTCTTATATGGTTTTGGATATGATGAGATTCATGATTATTATAAGGTAGTGTGTATTTTTATTAATATTGGCCATCACTGTGATTTTCAAGAGGTCAATATATATAGTCTAAGAAATGATTATTGATCCTCAGAATAGGACACGATTAATTAGTTCAAGTAAGTTTGTGAATGGAAGGCTTCGATGGGATACTACTTCTGGTCTTGGTTACTAATGGGGGTAGAGCATAACCTCTTTTGATTTGGGTGATGAGAAATGGAGAAAGGTGGAATGACCCTGCTATTAGATAGGGATGATATTCTTCTGTTTGGAGCATTGTGATGTAATCTTTCTATGTTTTGTCATAATTTGATTGCTCAAGTAGATGTGTGGTCTATGAAAGATATGGGAATAAAAAATCTTGGACAAAAATGTTTAGCATCAATCATACTCCAGAACCAATGGATTATTTTCTTTCTCAGTCTTTTTGTTTGTCAAAAGGGGTGGTGAATTTTTTGTTATGTTTGAATCAACTTTCATGATATACATTCCAGAGGATAATTAGATCAGAATTCTCAAGTGTCCAAAACTCTAACAAGATCCATAAGTCTAAAAAAGAAGGGGTATATCCCCATACTAAACATAAGAAATATAAAGAACAAGTCTAAGTGCGAAAATGTGGACATAAACCGAAAGAGAACTCATGGTATCCCGGAAGAACAGACTCACCCTTGAATTCGAACGATCACTGATCTTCTAAGCGATGTCTGTCAATAGCGGCCTAAAGATGCCCCATACTCAATAAAGAAAGAGCAAGTGCAGTATCAGTACACAACCATAGTTTACTGGTAGGATCACGTGGCTATCCCACTAAGTGCAACATACATAAGTTAATACAACATAATAATAACATGCATACACCGAACATATACAATATCAAGAGAATTTACGATCAACATACAATTTGACAATTCTTAAGATATACAGTTATATCAAGTCAATGGTCCTCTCATGGAACCCACACCCAAATTGTTAGCATACCGATACGTGGTACCCGATCTAATGCTTATGCCGGAACATGGCAACCGATCCCATGTTTATGCCAAAACGTGGCAACCGATCCAAGTTAGTGTGTCGAAACGCAACACTTTATCCATTCAATAAGACACAATCACAGTCACAAGTATATTCTCAAAAATCATAAAATCAAGTCATGATTTATGGCATTTATCATTCATCTATCCTCATTTACAATTAGTTTGATCAATAATGCAACATTCGCATACATACATGAATTATAATGAAGCATGAGCAAACATACATCGTGCAACATGAAATCACAACCATCACCTACCTCAAACAAAGCTTGAATCCCCCTAAGAAACTTGGTTCTTCCCTTTCCGGATTCGTTCCGCTTGTTCTTGGTTTACAACAATTAATATAATACGGGAATCAACAAACAATAACTAATTACCTGAATTACCAACAATCCCATCAACCCTAGATCAAACCCATGATCCCAAATATCCAAATTAGGGCTTTTTCCACCATAATTTCCAGATCAAAAACCTCCCCCATCGATAATTACCCACTAGATTACATACTACAAATCGAAAAACGGGTTCGGGGAGTTAAAAACTTACCTTTTGCCTTAAGAATGGTGAAAAACCGTCAAGAAAATACATGGGGTCATTCCTTAGATCTCAAAGTCGAAAAGTGCAGAATAAAATGTTTTTGGGGTTTATTTTCAATTTAATTCGCGACTGTCCCGCCACAGCGGTCCTTACCCCGCTGCAGCGGCCTCGCCCTGGCGGCAAAAAATCCCGATGTAGCGGCTTGCATGAAACAGAGAGTTAATTAACGAATTTACAAACCCCCATTTCACAACACACTTGTCCCATGACACTTAGAAACTACCCTTTCATGCTAAGATCGATTTCGGGAGTTCTACTCTCTCGAATTCAATTTTGTAAGGTCGTACAATTCCTTAATGTCTTAGCTATCTACTCATGTAATCAAAATCATAATTAAATCACCCAATTGTTACTAGATTTCCCTAGATCGTACTGACTCCGATTTCATCCAGATTAATTGGAAATTTCCAAGTTACTATGAAAAAGTTTTCCAGCCCCAAAATTTTCCCCATTGGCTTTTCTATAATAATGGTAACCGGTCATTACAATAGATATCGATTTACCCATCACTCGTCCCCAAGTGACCAACTTAGGAAAAAAAACTAAGGGGAGAATGGAGTAGTACCAGAATCAACGAACAACTGGGGATACTTGTCTCTCATTTCCTTCTCGGTTTCCCAAGTAGCTTCCTCAACTGGACGATGCTTCCATTGAACTTTCATAGACTTAATCTCCTTGGTCCTCAGCTTACACGTATCACGATAAAGAATTGCAACCGGTTCCTCCTCATATTGGAGGTCCTTGTTTACCACAATTGAGTCCCACTTAATGATGTAATCTTCGTCACCATGATATCTCTTCAAGATGGACACATGAAATACTGGATGAATTCCTGATAGGTTAGGAGGTAAAGCCAATCTATACGCCATTGGCCCTACACATTCTATAACCTCAAAGGAACCAATATATCGCAGACTTAGCTTGCCCCTCTTGCCAAATCTCATCACCCCTTTCATGGGTGATACCTTAAGAAGAACATTCTCAGCAGTCTGAAATGCCATGTCTCTTACCTTATGATCCACATACTTCTTCTATCTACTCTAGGCTGCTAGAAGCTTAGCTTGAATACTCCTCACCTTATCTTGTGCATCCTTCACTAAATCAACCACCAAAGGTTTCACATCTCCAGCCTCGAACCATCTTATGGGTGATCTACATCCCCTCCCATAAAGTGCCTCAAATGGTGCCATATCTATGTTGGAGTGATAACTATTATTATAGGAGAACTCACACAAGGGTAAGAACTTATCCCAATGCCTTTCAAAATCACTTGCACATGCCCTCAACATGTCTTCTAACATTTGAATAGTCCTCTTCGACTGCCCGTCCGTCTGTGGATGGAAAGCGGTACTAAAAGTGAGTTGTGTACCCAATTCATCATGTAACTTCCTCCAAAACTTGGAGGTAAACTGCATACCACGGTCTAAGATGATAGAGAGGGGCACCCCATGCAACCTCACTATCTCTTTCACATACACATTAGCCAATTGTTCAGCATTATAATCTATTCTTACCGGAATAAAATGGGATGACTTAGTCAATCTGTCAACCACTACCCAAATAGAATCAAATTTCCCCAAAGTAGCTTAGGAAGACCAACCACAAAATCCATGGCTATCCTTTCCCACTTCCATTCTAGAATTGACATTCTTTGAAGCAAACCTGCAGGCCTTTGATGTTCATATTTTACTTGTTGACAATTTTGACACTTAGCCACAAACTCCGCTATATACTTCTTCATGCCCAGCCACCAATAAATTCGCTTCAAATCTCGGTACATCTTGGTCACACCCAGATGAATGGAATATCGCAAACCATGGGATTCTGTCAACAATTTCTCAATCAAGTCATCAACTAGAGGAACACAAATCCTTCCTTTGAAACTGAGCACACCTTCCGCATCAAGAGTGATCTTATGTGCCTTACCAATCACAGTCTTCTTCTTAAGTTCATTCAAATTTTCATCCTCAAATTATTTGGCCTTAATCTCCTCAATGAACGTGGCCCTAACTTTAATGCTAGATAACACCCCTCCTTTTTCTAAGATGCACAATTGCATGAACTTAGACTTCAAGGTCTGAACCTCCTTAGCCAAAGGTCGCTTGGTTACACTCAAGCAAGCTAGACTACCTATACTCACTGCTTTTCAACTTAATGCGTCTGCTACAACATTAGCCTTACTCGGATGGTATTGAATGGTCATATCATAATCCTTGAGTAGCTCCATCGACCTTCTCTGTCTCAAATTCAGATCTTTTTGAGTGAACACATGCTTCAAACTACGATGATCAGTAAACACATCACACTTAACACCATAGAGGTAATGCCGTCAGATCTTAAGAGCGAACATTACGCTGCCAACTCCAAATCATGTGTTGGATAATTTCTCTCATGCACTTTCAATTAACGCGATGCATAAGCTATAACATTCTTATCCTGCATCAACACAGCACCCAAACCAGAATGTGAAGCATCTCAATAAACAATAAAATCTTTACCTTCAACCTATAATGCTAGAATAGGTGCGGTGGTCAAAAGAGTTTTGAGCTTTTGGAAGCACTCCTCACATTTTTCAGTCCATTCATATGGTACCTCCTTTTTAGTCAAATTTGTCAAGTGAGTTGCAATAGAAATAAAGTTCTTCACAAATCGACGATAGTAGATAGAGAGGCCCACAAAACTCCTAACTTCCGTCACAGAGCCAGGCCGAACCCAATTCTTAACCGCCTCAATCTTTTGAGGATCTACCATTACCCCTTCTTTTGAAACTACATGCCCTGAAAATGCAACCGAAGTCAACCGAAATTCACATTTAGAAAATTTCGCATACAACCTTTGTTTCCCAACAACACCCAGAACAATACAAAGATGGTCAGCATGCTCTTCCTCACTTTTCGAATAGACCAAAATGTCATCAATAAAAACTATAAAAAATGAGTCAAGAAATGGCTTGAACACCCCATTCATCAAACTCATGAAAGCCGCAGACGCATTAGTCAAACCAAATGACATTACTAGAAACTCATAGTGCCTATAACAGGTTCTAAACGTCGTCTTGGTCACATCCTCAGACCTAATCTTTAACTTATGGTAGCCAGACCTTAGATCAATATTAGAGAAAATTGATGCACCTTGCAATTGGTCAAAAAGATCATTTATGCGAGGCAATGGGTACTTGTTTCGAATGGTGACCCTATTCAATTGCCGGTAATCTATACACATTCTCATTTTTATTAACAAACAGAACTGGAGCAACCCACGAGAAGCACTAGGGAAAATAAATCCCTTATCTAGAAGTTCTTGGATTTGAGCCTTGAGCTCTCTTAATTTTGCCAGAGCCATGCGGTAGGGAGGGATGGAAATGGGACGAGTACCAGGCTCTAAATCAATGTATAAATATATATCTCTATCCGGAGGCATACCAGTTAAATCAATAGGAAACACTTCTCTAAATTTTGACACCACATAAATAGACTCAATAGATGTAGGCTCAACCTCAACATCCCGAATATGGGCCAAATAAGCCAAACAACCCTATCCTACCAATTTTCTATCCCGAATTGAGGATATGATCTTAGCTTGCTTAGGCTTGTACACCCCTTCCCACTCTACTTTTTCTCTTCCCAGAATTTCTAGAATTACAGACTTAGTATTACAATTAAGCACAACATAATAGGGGGACAACCAAGTCATGCCTAAGATTCTATCAAAGTCAGTCATATCCAAAATAACCAAAGCAACCCAAGTCTGAAAATCCATAAAAAAAATAGAACAAGCACGATAGACATGGGTGACTATGATAGACTTTCCAACTAGGGTAGAAACCTGGATGAGGGCATCAAGTATATCACAAATCATAGAAAATGCTTAGGCAAAACGCATGGACACATAAGAATATATAGAACCCAGATCAAATAACACATTAGTCATCCGGCCACATACAAGAATAGTATATGTGATCACTGCGTCAGATGCCACTGCCTCAGTCTTGCCTGGAAAGGCATAACACTGAGCCCTATTATCGTGAAGGGCAACTTCCCTACCTGGTTGCACTGTACCTCTGCCTGCATTACCATTTCCCCTACCTCCACAGCCTCGCTGATATCCTCATCACCCACCTTGTGGACGCCCTTGCCTATTATTACCATTTCCCGTGGGTACCACTGCTCTAGACTGTTGCTGTGCAGAATTTGACATACACGGGTAGGGACAATCTCTCCTCATATTCCTAGGTTCTTCACATTTTTAGCAAGTACGATCAAAGGATGGCCTGGTGCCCACTGAAGGTGCACCTCCCTGGCTATCCTGAATCAAATTCGGAGGTGGAGTTCTGTAGTAATTACCTGTAAAAGTAGGCATAGCATACTAAATTGGTCAGGCTGCAAGTGTTGGCCTCCCTGAACCTCTAGAGTAAGATCCCTGAAATTTGCCTGAATTTTTGGCTTTCTTAGCCAATGCTTTGGCCTGACCGTCTCGCCTCACCCCCTCCACTTTCTTTACAAAATATGTTACCTCATTGAAGCTTTTCTCCGTAGAGGTCATATGAATAGATAATACCTGTAACTTAGAATTTAGTCCCTTAATAAATAAACAGATCCTCTCTTCCTCAGTCACCAATTGCGTAGCATATATAGAAAATGCATAAAAATTGGCCTCATAAGTAGCCACAAACATACCACCTTGCTCCAAAGCCATGAACTCACCCTTCTTACGGTCTCTCGAAATTCGAGGCACATATTTCTCTAAAAATAGAGCATGAAAATAGGTCCAAGTAAGTGGGGTAAACTGAAGATCTACATTCAACATAAGCTCTCCACTACAACTTAGCCTCACCTTGAAGCTGAAAAGTCACAAACTCAACCCCATGCTGATGGAAAATTCTTAACTGATGAAGCCTCTCATAGCAATCTAGGATGAACTCATATGCATCCTTACTTTCGGAACCATGGAACACAGGCGGTTTTAACTTCAAGAACTTAGTAAACATCTCATGCTTATTACTAGTCCTAATCAGACCCAACAAAGGACGGAAGAAAGCATTATCACCTACATTTCCACCCACCTTGGGGACAGTGATAGCAATAGGAGGATTGGCGAGAGCTTGAGTTGCCTGAACAAAGGGAAGCACTCCAGGACCGACCAATCCTTTCAAGAAAGACATAACCTGCTGAGCTAACACTGAGTCTAAGGGAGGAATACCTATAGTCTCAGCCTGCGCCTCTTCCTCTTGTCCAACATTCTCCTCATTCTCAACCTCGATATTCTCCTCTACCTCTTCATCATGCGCAGGAGGGGCCTCATTTCTATGAGCATTTTCAATTGGTGCTCCATCCCTAGTAGGTGTCACCCGTCCTCAGACTCTACCCTTAGCTCTTCCTCTACCCCTGCCTCGACCGCGACCTCTCGCTATAGATTCCTCAGTTGGAGCATTAAGAGGAGCTATGGGCCTGACGTCGTTGAATCTAGTGTCAACCATCTGCGGACAGAAGAGTGAAGGAGGTTAGATACCAATTTAAATCACCAGATACCAATTGGAATCAAGTTATAACACGAAAGGAGACAAGAGAAAATAGAGATATAACCTAAAGTCCTATAGACTCTCGAAGAAAAGTACAGACGTCTCCGTACCATTCCGCAAGACTCTATTAGACTCGATTTGGTATATCGAGATCAACGAACCTAGGCTCTGATACCAACTTTGTCACGACCCAGACCATCGTGATTAGCACCCACTCTAACCCTCAGGTGGGAGAACCACTACTACAACCCAAACTAAGCAACTTAACCAAAAACTAAGGCATTTAAAGATATAGAAGCAGATTTAAATGCTAAGGAAAAGAAATAGAGTTCCCATAAACTCAGAAAGTCGAACAAATAATGTGGAAAATAACGCCTAAAACCTGAAAGTCAATGTACCAAAACTCTAACAAAATCCATAAGTCTAAACAAGAAGGGGTACATCCCCATACTAAACATAAGAAATCTAAATAACTAGTCTAAGTCTGAAAATGTAGACATAAACCGAAAGAGATCTCATGGCAGCTTGAAAGAACTAGCTCACCCTTGAATTCAAATGATCACTAATCTTCTAAGCGAGGTTTGTCAATAGCCGCCTGAAGATGCCCTGTACTCAACAAAGAAAGTGCAAGTGTAGTATCAGTACACAACCACAGTGTACTGGTAGGATCACACAGTTATCCTACTAAGTGCAACATACATAAGTCAATACAACATAATAATAACATGCATACACCGAACATATACAATATCAATAGCATTTACGATCAACGTACAATTTCACAATTCTCATGATATACAATTATGTCAAGTCAATGGTCCTCTCACAGAACCCACACCCAAACTATTAGCGTACCAGTGCGTGGTACCCGATCCAATGTTCATGCCAGAACGTGGCAACCGATCCCATGTTTATGTCGATATGTGACAATCGATCCAAGTTAGTGTGTCGGAACATAACAGCCGATCCATTCAACAAGCCACAATCACAATCAGATGTATATTCTCAAAAATCATACAATCAAGTCATGATTCATCTATCCTCATTTACAATTAGTGTGATCAATAATGCAACATTCGGATACATACATGTATTATAATGAAGCATGAACAAACATACATTACGCAACATGAAATCATAACCATCACTTACCTCAAACAAAGCATAAATCCCCTAAGAAACTTGGATCTTGTCTTTCCGGATTCGTTCTGCTTGTTCATGGTCTACAACAATTAATATAATACGAGAATCAATAAACAACAACTAATTACCCGAATTACCAATAATCCCATCAACCCTAGATTAAACATATTATCCCAAATATCCAAATTAGGGATTTTTCCACCATAATTTACAGATCAAAATCCTCCCCCATCGATAATTACCCACTAGATTACATTTTACGGATCGAAAAATGTGTTCGGGGAGTTAAAACCTTACCTTTAGCCTTAAGAATGGTGAAAAACCGTCAAGAAAACACCTGGAGTCATTCCTTAGCTCTCAAAGTCGAAAAGTGCAGAATAAAACATTTTGGGGTTTATTTTCTATTTAATTCGCGACTGTCCCGCCACAGCGATCCTCACCCTGCTGCAGTGGCCCGCCCTGGCGCCACAAAATCCCGTTGTAGCGGCTTGCACGAAACAGAGATCTAATTAATGAATTTCCAAACCCCTATTTTACAACACACATTTGTCTCATGACACTCAGAAACTACCCTCTCATGCGAAGATCAATTTCTGGAGTTCTACTTGCTCGAAGTTAATTCCGTAAAGTCGTACGAGTTCCTTAATGTCTTTGATATCTACTCATGTAATCAAAATCATAATTAAATCACCCAATTGTTACTTGATTTCCCTAGACCTTATTGACTCCAATTTCGTCTAAATCTGGACTAGGTTGGGAATTTCCAAGTTACTACGAAAAAGGTTTTCGGCTAAAAAAATTCCCCGTTGGATTTTCTATAGCGACGGTAACTGGTCGTTATACTATAACATTTTATAACTCTTCCCCTTGGATGTTCATAGATAATATGCCTCATTAAAACCTTACTAGGAAAAAATCGTGTGGGAAAAAAATCCTTGTGAAGGAAAAAGAGTACACATATCTTTTAATACGCTTTGATTGTTGCCTCGTTAAAAACATTACCAGGAAAACCCAATTGGGATAAAACCATGGTTAAGGAAAAGAGTACAACGCATATTTTTCTCCCCCTGATAAAAACTTTACTTGATATCTCAGAGACGATGCATTCAAATCTTATATCACAACTTCTCAAATATTGATGTTGGCAATCCTTAGTGAATAAGTTTACAAAATTATCACTTGAATGGGTCTTTGAACGTCTGTCTCACCATTTTATTGAAGATCATATGTGAAAAAGACTTTTAGTGAAATATGCTTTGTCCGATCTCCTTTGATTGTATCCTCCCTTCAATTGAGCTATATATTATTTTCGTATATGGTGGCTGGAATATCCTTTTCAAAAGAAAATAACATATTTTCTGAATATGATAGATCATGATTCCAACCAAACAGACTCCCAACTTAATTCACAGATCAATATTATTTCTGCATGATTTGAAGAAGTGGTTACTAGTGTGATTCTTTGAATGCTAAGATATTTTTGCGTCTCCATATGTTAATAAATAGTCCATTTGGGATCGAGATTATGTAGATCAAATAAATATTCTGCATCTACATAATCAAATCATTTCTGACTAGGAGATTGATCATTTCAATTTTATTGAAGTTCGTCATTTCTTCTGAAAGAAAATCACACATCTTCTATGTGTTGAGTCACTTGCTTTGTTAGTTTCTTGTCATAACTTGAATGATAATATGACAATCCTTTGACATAACTTTCGTTATGTATATCAAATAATTTTTTAGCATTTGCATAACCAGCAATCTGTAAGTGCACCAATTGCACTAATACATGGCATTTTAAATCATTTTCATGAGATCAAAAAAATTCTTTCTCGGTGTTAAGCAATCTCAAAACCATTGGGTACTCAATGGAATTGCTTTAAGATCTTTTAAATTCTTCAAGGATTTTCATATAACATTCATCGTCTAGTTAGACATAATAATCATTCATTATATATATTCAAGTATTTCAGCTATTGCCAGACTAAAACAAGTCTCATTGCATCCACCACTGAAGAATATTTCTCCATTTAATAATGTCAGGATTTTTGCGAAAACCCTTTATGCCCCGAGGCACAAACCGCACTTTATATCTTACAGTTATACTTTCGCACAATGATTCATTTGTACCACACTGACATTATATTTTGATCCATGAACTATAAGATCAAAAACATCCCTTTTCTAAGTGAAACAAAATATAGTCAAATAGTGCCAATCATTTATCTGTCCACACTATATGACAAATTCGAATTTAAGATCTGCACAACCATTTATAGCATTGAGTGCTACTTCATATCAAAGATACCATCGACGGCCATTTTGATATTGATTCCATTACGACATAACTTATCGAGATCTCTTCATTTTTCATCATTTTCAGATACCTGAACCTTTGCCAAGGTTTTATGAAGTGTTATGTCATAGTGCTCTTTCAAAGCACTTACCTCATTATCATGACCATTTTCATAATTTGCTCCTCTCCTTCCTCAAGGTATTTTACGTTTGGAATCGATTGGTCTATCATGCTTCTGGCGTACCATAGACTCTGTCCTTCAATGACTATTTATTAGAGCATTTGCAGCTTAATTAAAATATTGGGTCAGCAAATTCTTCTGGCAAATGATTTGTAATATTTTGCCAATGAATTATCTCTTGAACTTCAAGTTCACATTTTTTTTTAACGAAGATCTAGATAATTCACCCCACACATAATTTTCAGCTGCTAAACATATCTCCCCCTAATGTTAGGAAATCTAACATTTACCCCCAACCTCATTTGGGGATCCATCTTTGTGTGTGATGGAGCAATAAAATAATATGTGCACACATCAAATTTTTAGATGGAAATTATTTGGTTCTTGACCCTGAACCAACTGTGATGGGAGAACCTTGTTGGCTTGATGCATACATGTTAAATAAACTCATCTCATACCAAATTTTACTTAAGAGATTTGTTCTCATAATCAGTGGTCTAGCTATAATTAGAGGCAAACAATTTCTTCTAAACAAACCAGTATTATCACAATTTTATAATTTGGAATTGTGCTCTTAATTTAACAATTTGAGCAAACAGCCTTACAAAAACTAATTTGTAAGTTGATACAAATGCACATGTGATCATACCATAGATGCATATATTAAATCATGGCAGGTGAACGGACCCATATTCACCTTTTTATATGTTCCATATAATTTCAGGGGATACAATCCCAACCTTAGTTGGTACAATGATCATTTTATTATGAGAACAAGCAACACAAGAGAATTCTTGGAGAATCTTTTATTTCTTCAAACATTTAGTCACATGAATTCTCAATTTCCTTTGCATCACATTTGAATCGGAATGGCCAACCGATTATGCCAACTGATATTTATTCTAGTAAACTTCTAGTTTACTTTTGCATGTGATTCCATCATCATGCCCATATTTGTATACAACAAACAACGTGAAAAAATGGGTAATCTTATACTTTGGTTGTAGTAATTTGAAGATATTATATCTTCCCATAATTTCTAGTCTCAATATAGTATTTTTTTCTTTTCAATTCTTCCGAAACTTATAAAGTTTCTTTTGAGACTTACTACAACCCCAATATTATGAACAATTTTATTCCTCCGGATAGTAACAAATTAGCCCTTTCGAAACTCTCAATTAATTTACTACCACAAATTTAACAATGCCATTCTTATGGTGACCATCTCCTTCAAGGAGAAAATTATTATTATGGTCATGGTTAAAATCATCACATGCAAGACTTATTTCTTGACAACCAATGACAAATTTTTGTTGCCACACAATAATATTTATTTTGGTCATGGCCACAACCTTTACAGGAAAGAGTTATTTCTTTATTTTGTCCTTCAATAGTTCATAATTTAACGTACCACAATATTTGTGTAGTACTTAAAGTATATGACTAAATGACCATTTATGTCAAAATATTTCTTTTCAATCTCTCAAATCTCCCGTAGAGGTGAGATGTGACATTTATCCAATTGTCACGACCCAGACCGTCGTGATTGGCACCCACACTAACCCTCCGGTGGGAGAACCATTACTACAACCCAAACTAAATTTTTTTATGAAAACTAAGGCATTTAAATATACGAAAGCAGGTTTAAATGACAATAATCGAGTACCCATAAACTCCAAAGGTTTAAATAAACAAGCAAAACTAATGCAGAAGAACAACCCCTAGAACCTGAAAGTCATTGTACCAAAACTGTACTAATGACAAGTCTAAGAACAAGGGGTACAAGCCCGAAACTAAACAAACACCTTAAACAAATAGTCTTAGTCCGAAAAGAGTGGACTTAAACAAGAGAGATCCATGGCAGCTCGAAAGAATTGGCTCACTCTTGAATCCAGTCACGCTCAATAGTCACCTAGCTGAGGTCTATTAATAGCCGCCTGAAGATGCCCTGTACTCAACAAAGAACAAGCAAGTGTAGTATCAGTACACAACCACAGTGTACTGTTAGGATCACACGGCTATCCCAATAAGTGAAACACATGCATAACCACAATATTATAAAATAGGCATATACCGAACATATACAATATTAGTCATCTTTTCAGGATAAATGTAGCATCCCACATTCTCAATAATACACATTGGTTATCAATTTAGAGCAACATACAATATTCCAATATCAATCATCATTAGATATGAACGTAATCATCATAAGTAGATACACAACACAATTCAATAGTCCTCTCATGAAACCCAATTCAATGGTCCTCTCATGCAATCCACACCCAATCTGTTAGCTTACTAGAGCGTGGTACCCGATCAATTGTTTATACCGAAACGTAGCAACCGATGCCATATTTATGCCAGAACGTAGCAACCGATCAAATGTTTATGCCAGAACGTGGCAATCAGTCCAATGTTTATGCCGGAACGTAGCAATTTATCCAATTGACAAACCACAATCACAATCACAATGTGTATTCTCACAATCATACAACAAGAGGTGATTCATGGCATACAATTATTCAATTATTCTCATTTACGATTAGGGTGATCAATAATGGAATTGTTTCCTTTCCGGATTGTTTCTGCTTGTTCTAGGTCTACAAACAACAATTTATACGCATGGATCAACAATTAAAACCTAGATTAGGGCTTTTTCCCACCATTCAAATAGTTCCTAAACTCTTCCCCAACAATAATCATCCAAGAAACTAAGTTCTACGGATAAAAAATGGATTCGGGGAGTGATGAAAATCTTACTTTTAGCCTCAAGAATGGTGGAAAACTGTCAAGAAAACCCATGGGGTCATTCCTTAGCTCTCAAAGTCCAAAATTGCAGAATAAAATGTTTTGGGGTTTATTTACGACTTTAAGTAGCGTCTGGCCCGCCATAGCGACCCTTACCCCGCTACGGCGGCACCGCCAGAGCGACCAAAACCACCGCCAAAGCAGCGTGCACGAAATAGTGAGCTATTTAATAATTTCCAAGACCCTCATTTACACAACACACCTTTAACCAATGACGCTCAAAAAATACCATTCATGCTAAGATCGATTCCGGGAGTTCTACTCACCCGAATTCAATTATGTGAAGTCATACGGATTCCTTAACGACTTATCTAACTACTCATGTAATCAAAATCATATGTAAACCACCCAATTGCTACCAGATTTCTCTACAACTTACTGACTCCAATTTCGTCCAAATCTGGACTGGGTTGGGAAATTCCAAGTTACTACCAAAAGTTTTCTAACCCCAATTCTTTCTCCATTGGCTTTTCCCTAACGACGAAATCATTTCATTACAATATATACCAATTTACCCATCACTCATCCCCGAGGGATCAACTAGGAAAGACTGGCTAAAGTAAGGGTAGAGTAGTATCTGAATCGTCGAATTACTGGGGATACTTGTCTCGCATGCACTTCTTACCAAATCTGATTACCCCCTAAGGGTTTCACATCTCCAACGTCAAACCAACCAACTCTTGAATACCTACATATCCTCCCTTACAATGCCTCAATGAAGTGATCACAATACTCGAGTGATAATTATTGTTGTATGTGGACTTAACTAATAACAAAGTTATTCCCTATAACCATCAAGTTGATCGTACACACCTCTGCCACTTGTTATCAAGGATCTTGACACAATCATCGGGACTAATCCTTTCTCATATAAACATGATATCATTCTACATCAATACTCGCTACAATTAGAAGTGAACCTGAACCAACCAACACACACTCATAATACCCAAACAATCACAGTTATTAACAACATCTCCATCCCACAACATAAATTCCCATGAGCTTAAGTTATACCAAATTTGATCTTTAGAAATCAGATATTCATCGAGGGATATGTCCAAGCATACAACCCCTCCAACAACACTATCAAAATGCTAGATTTAGTAATTGTAGATTACCTCTTAGGAACAGTAGAATTGGACCCACTAATCCCCACATTCAACCATACATAATCGATACATGACCTCGATGACTAGAGGAATATTTAAGATTGTCGGACAACCACAAATACGCATGGTAGCTCTTCTATAAATTCTCATAAGCAAGTGATACATGTAGAACCACTAAAATACTTTAACAACTCCAAGACAACACCAATTATGTCATTCGAAATAACAAAATCTTCCCAATCTTCCCACTAAACCAAGAGAACATCGCAGGATTTGGTACCCCTGATCTACCACTAGGGATCCACCCAAAAAAGTGAAAATACACCAGAGCATAGCTAGTGAATCATACTCACAATACTAACAACCATCATAAACACTCTGACCATTTACCTTATTATAAACCAACACTTTTAAATGAAACCTTTCTTGGGTACTTTAACAATCAAAAGTAATAAACTTTATGACTCAAACCAGGTGTAAGTCTTTTCACATGCTTAATACCGGATATAATTGATCATTTTTCAGCTTTCCAATTCATACCTTGACAAAATATATTACCACGAATATAGACTTATAATGAAAAATCTTAATTGTAAATTCAACTGTATAACACAATCCACAAATCTATCAACATTACCTTGTACCTTGAAGATTCTTATAAATTCATTGATCTTCGCTTATCATTGATCGCATCTCCATCGATCTTACAATATCCTTCGCTAAAAATTTAATCATACTCATTACTAAACTCAAAAACAAAAACAAGCACTTATCATCACACTCGAGCTAATGTCTATACACTCTTATCTCAAGTCTGTTCCAATAGTTTTTTAACCAATCTGACGGACTTGGGACACTATTACCATAGCCATAACAAAACGAATGAAATCACGTGTCTCTGAACCCAATTATCTATCCCTCTGGAGATACCTCTTTAGCCTTAAGAATCCAATAAAAATATTCTTGCTCTCGCCTCTCTCTAAAGGTTGTACTACATTCTACTATAGTTTCCTTCATTATAACTCTAGCTCTTTAACATTCTATTTGAGTGGTGTGCTACCATCTCTTAAAACTTCTTATACAACCACGTTACTCACCAAATATTAGAAAACCACAACCTTAGATACTCGCAAGTTGTAATTACTATACAAAAATTCTCTTAACCAATAATTTTATTATATAGTTGCATCCCGTCACAATCCATCATGAACTCTTATTACCATTATGCTTAGTTAGCCCTGGCTATTACTACGAAGTCAACCTTTTCATCGATACGATGCCTCAAACTCAGGTAAACTCATCAAATTCAAAGGACTAACCCAATTTTATACGCACGTTCTGACTAAATACTTTGATTTCTTTCACCCAGTATATTTAATAGAACTTTCCTTATCCATAAGCTTGTCATTCTGGTATCAATCCACTCATTTATGGCTTAAGATAAAATCACCAGTCCTCATACTACCCTCATTCTTCTTAACAAACAAGACAGGAGCACCCCATGGGGAAGCATTAGGACGGTAAACCTTTATCAAGAAGCCCTTGGATTGGAGCTTTAAGCTCTCTCAATTCTGACACCACATGAATAGACTCAATAAAGGGAGACTCAACCTCAACATCCCAAACATGAGCCAAATAAGCTAAACAACCCTGCCCTACCAGTTTCCTAGCCCGAATGAAGGATATGATCTTAGCTAGCTTAGGCTCGTACACCCCTTCCCACTCTAATCTTTCCCTATCGGGGATCTCTAGAGTTACTGACTTAGCATTACCATTAAGCACAATATAATAGGGGGACAACCAAGTCATGTTTAAGATTATATCAAGTCAGTCATATCCATCATAACCAAATCAACCCAAATTTGAAAATCCCTAAACACAACAGGACAAACCTGATATACAAGGGTGACTATGATTGACTCTTAAACTGGGGTAGAAACATGGATGGGGGCATCAAATATATCACAAACCATATCAAATCCCAAGGCAATTGAACTGACACATACGAATAACTACAACATGGATCAAACAAAACAATAGCCATCTGGCTCAGAAAAGAGTAGCACTTGTGACCACTGCATCACGCCCTCAAATTCGGTCTTACTCGAAAAAACATAAATTTAAGCTCTATCATCTTGACGGGCAACCTCCTTACCTATCTGCACTACTCCTGTACTTGCATTAATATTTCCCCGGCCTCCACAACCTTACTTATTTCCTCCTCATATGCCCAGGTTCTCCACAATTTTTACACACCTTATAACTTATATTCAATTGTTTAACACTGAATTAGATTGTGGGGGTTAGTTTGGGTATGATTCGGGGTCCATAATTGTGACTAGGGGAAAACAGGAGAGACAGGGCTGAGATTCTACCTTGCCCTGTCCCGCTCTGGCGGGAGAAATCCAGCATTGTCGGTCTCATGCTGGCGAGATTATCCCGCCTCAGCGGCTCTGACAAAAACAGAATGCCTGCCAATAATTTCTGGGGTTCCTCTCTTTTCTATATTTCCCTTAGATTCCCCAGCTATAACTGGGCATTTAAAAAAGTCCATTTAGCTAGGACAATCATTGTCTACCCTCAGGTCAACCCAACGAAGTACACACTTTAAAATCCTTTTACATCGTTTCAATACCACCACACACACATCCCCAGGATACACCCAGACTCTCACACGGTTATCAGTTGGTCACAACGCACATCCAGATTTCTCATTTACAAACCACATCGTAATTTATCTAGACCCTTGCACCTAATCTCGTGATGACTTTCTTTTCACAACAAGTTTCACGACACTCAAGAAGTTACAACTTGCAGATAAGTCCAAATTCTTTAACCATTCCATAGATGATCGTTACTGATCATCTATGCCTTATACGGCCCCTAAGGCCAGATACCAATTGAAACCCTCTCAGTTCCAATTAACTTGCTTGTGTCCATTCAAACAGGACTACGACATCTAGTTCACTTCATTGAGATACCAATTGGAATCGGGAGATACCAATTGGACTCAACTCATACCACATGCGACAATAGCAGCTAGTGAGCCCCACAAAACTGCTAATTTCAATCTTAGAACTTAGTCGAACCCAATTCTTAACCGCCTCAACCTTTAACTGATGGTAACTATACCTTAAATCAATCTTAGAGAAAACCGACACACCTTGCAATTGGTCAAAAAGGTCATCTATCTGAGGTAATGGATACTTGTTCTGAATGGTGACCCTATTCAACTGTCGGTAGTCTATACACATTCCTCTCTTGCTAGCGATGGTGTTACTACTGTTGTTGCTCTAGTTCAGACCATAGAGTGAAGGAGGAAAGATATAAATTTGTATCACCCAAATACCAATTGAATTCAAGTCATAGCACGAAAGAGTAGAAAGAAGTGAGTTTTTCCTAAAGTCTTATAGCCTCTCGAAGAAAAGTACGGACGCCATCGTATCGTTCCGCAAGACTCTACTAGACTCATTTTGGTATAATGAGATCAACGAACCTAAGGCTCTGATACCAACTTTGTCATGACCCAGACCATCGTGATTGACACCCACACTAACCCTCCGGTGGGAGAACCATTACTACAACCCAAACTAACAAATTTTATGAAAACTAAGGCATTTAAAGATACGAAAGCAATTTTAAATGACAATAAAAATAGAGTCCCCATAAACTCGACAGGTTTAAATAAACTAGCCAAACTAATGTGGAAGAACAACCCCTAGAACCTGAAAGACATTATACCAAACCTCTACTAACGACAAGTCCAAGAATAAAGGGTACAACCCCGAAACTAAACAAACACCTTAAACAAATAGTTTGAGTCCAAAAAGAGTGGACTTAAACAAGAAAGATCCATGGCAGCCCAAAAGAACTGGCTCACCCTTGATACCGGTCACGCTCAATAGTCACCTAGCTGAGGTCTATCAATAGCCTCCTGAAGATTCCCTGTACTCAACAAAGAACAAGCAAGTGCAGTATCAGTACATAACCACAGTGTACTAGTAAAATCACGCGGCTATCCCAATAAGTGAAACACATGCAAGTAACCATAACATTATAAAACAGGCATATACCAAACATATACAATGTTAGTCATCTTTTCAAAATCAATGTAGCATCCCACATTCTCAATAATAAACATTAGTTATCAATTTAGAGCAACATACAGTCTTCCAATATTAATCATCATTAGATATGAACGTAATCATCACAAGTAGATACACAACACAATTAAATGGTCCTCTCATGGAACGTGGTACCCGATCTAATGTTTATGGTGGAACGTGGCAATCGATCTCATATTTATGCCGGAACATGGCAACCGATCCAATGTTTATGCCGGAATGTGGCAATAGATCTAATGTTTATGCTGGAACGTGGAAACCGATCCAATCAACAAACCACAATCACAATCATAATGTATATTGTCACAATCATACAACAAGAGGTGATTCATGGCATACAATTATTCAATTATTCTCATTTACGATTAGGGTGATCTATAATGCAACATTTGCATACATACATGCATTATAACGAGGAATTACAAACATATATCACACCAACATGAAATCACAATCATCACCTACCTCAAATCCAAGCTTGAATCCCCTAAGGCACTTGAATCTTCCCTTTCCGGATTCTTTTCGCTTGTTCTAGGTCTACAAACAACAGTTTATACGCACAGATCAACAATTAAGACCTAATTACCCGGATCATAATCAATAATATCAACCCTAGGTCAAGCCTTGATCCCCATACCCAGATTAGGGCTTTTTCCCACCATCCAAACAGTTCCAAAACCCTTCCCCAACAATAATCACCCAAGAAACTAAGTTCTACAGATCAAAAAACAGATCCGGGGAGTGAAAATCTAACCTTTAGCCTCAAGAATGGTGGAAAACTGTCAAGAAAATTCATGAGGTTATTCCTTAGCTCTCAAAGTCGAAAAATGCAGAATAAAACATTTTGGGTTTATTTACGAATTTAAGTCGCGTCTGGCCCGCCACAGCGGCCCTCACCCAGCTACAATGGCATCGCCAGAGCGACCAAACCACCACCAAAGCGGCTTTCACAAAATAGTGAGCTATTTAATAATTTCCAAGACCCCATTTCACAACACACCTTTAACCAACGACGCTAAGAAAATGTCGTTCACGCTAAGATCGATTCTGGGAGTTCTACTCACTCGGATTCAATTTCGTAAAGGCGTACGGATTCCTTAACGACTTATCTAACTACTCATGTAATCAAAATCAAATTTAAACCACCCAATTGCTACCAAATTTCCCTACACCTTACTGACTCCAATTTCATCCAAATCTGGACTAGGTTGGGAAATTCCAAGTTACTAAAAAAAAAATTGACCCCAATTCTTTATCCATTGGCTTTTCCCTAACGATGGAATCAGGTCGTTACACCAACAATACATGAACATGTTATTATCCATAAGAACACAAGTCATATTTTCTTAAGAAATGGACCATAACCATTTGAACATGCTCCATAAGTTTTAATTAGAAACTCATTGTCATGCTTCCGCATTATCAAATTTATGTGACTCACCTCAACATCACTTTAAGAGGTCAAATGTACCAAATGTACTACCACTTTGTATTCCTTAATTTTGATGGCGGATTTACAAAACTTTTCAAATTAGGTTGCACCAACAACAATGTGACTAATAACTTTTCATACCACTTTGATGGATAAAAATTACCTTCACATTTGAAGGAGCATCTTAAGAAACAATGTGTCCAATAACATTTCATACCACTTTAGTAGACAAATTACCTTCACATTTGACAGACCATCTTAGAACCCGTAATGTTCTTCCCTTTAATTACCACAATGTTGACCATTAACATTTTATCACACCCATATTCATACATTCAACCACTTGTCATTTTTTCAGACATATTATGCACTACTACCACAATCACATAAGAGAATAGAGAAAATTAATTGGGCAAATTTCATGACTTTCAATCAAAAGTATACAATTTTATGTTAGTCACCATCATATCATCACTATAGTGCATAAGGACTTAAACCCAATGTCTTACCCATAGAGAGATGTCTTTGATCATAAATCAATGGGACTTGAACCCAACTTCTTATTATCATGGTGCACTGAGACTTTAACTTTGTGTCTTACCCACTTGGTGTTGTGAAACTTGAATTCACCGTCTTACCCTCAATCAATGTGTTGATAAACCAAATACGTTACCAAAAAAATAATTATCGAAAACCATAAATATAATTTGAATCTGACTTAAAACATAAGAAAAATGAACAAAATCAATTAATTAGAACAACATGTTGGAATCATATATAAGTCCCAAGTTAAAATAAATTAAAACCTTTTAACATTCCTTCTCAATATTGTTACAAAGATTAACATAATTTACTAATCATTTCAAAATAACCACAAAACAAACTTTGTTAGTACAAATAATAAATTAATAACACAACAAGTAAATGTTTAGATAAAGAAAAATAAAGAGGTGCAAAAGTAACCAATAATCATAATACAATCAATATGTATATGCCACATAACTCAATAACTTATCTTTTAATAAACCAAGATCATAAAGAACAATTTCTTTACAATATTAACTTACAAAACTAATTTTACTTTTTAAATATATAAGTGATCAAATTAAAAGTTTGCTCAAAGTGAAAGCAACTTGCTAGACTCATATGATTTTGAGATGGTAACAAAACTAATGATGCATAATCAAAAGTAAAATATAAAATAGATTATATAGTAATTTACCTTGTTTCCAAGAGAAAAATAAACACAAATATTTTTACCTTCTTTATATTTACTTTGCTTCAATCCTTCAATAGTAGACCAATCGTGCTGATAACGTGTTATAAAACTAAAGAAAAATAAGACAAGAAATATAGAAGATGAAAGCAATAAAAATAGGGAGACAAGAGATGAGAGATTTTCTTCTTATTCCAAGTCTTCAAGTCTCTACAATATGAACCCTTATGCCTCTATTTATAGTGTAACATAGAGTCATACAAAAATTTAGTCCTAAACATAACATTAACATGAATATAATGGAGGAGGTTATGGAAGTGAAAGGTTACAAGAATAATGGTTATAAAGTTGGAGGTTATGATTATTTTCATAATGGAGGAAAGTAATGGAGATAATGGGTAAGAGTAACTTCTTGGTATAGTAGACATCCACACTATAAAATTTTATAACAACTACTAAATAATTAGAACAATTTTTTTTATTGTAGTGTCACATGCTTTTATCGTCCACTATATACTACAATTTTGTAATGAGTGTACAAAATTCGACAGCAGGGTTGGCCATAGTACTTTAAATCTATATCGAGCCTTTCTTTCGAAGAGATGAAAATGAGTTTGGTCAACATTGGATTCATCAGTTTTCTTTGCCTAGGTTCTCTCTCATCGACATTGTAAAATATTGATTTGTTGTTACTAAAGGGCACCTCGTAAGGAGTTCCAAAGGTCAGGATGTGTGGTGTGGGAATTTTTAAAATTTGAGCACACGATGTTTGTGGCCCAAATAGAATTTTAAGTCAGGCTGATGTCAGCCCGCCATGGCGAGAGACTTCCCTCTATGGAGGCATAGCGGGCTTACGATAATTCTCCAACCTAACTAATGCGTTGTCTTTTACTTTTCTCCAACATTTGAAAGGAGAAAACAAATTAGGGACACTCCATAAACCCCCTAAAGGCATTCGGCCTAAGGGACAAATGATGGAAAAGAATTACGGAGCAAATAAGCTGAAAGCCTAAGGTATTCAAGTGATCGTTCATCATAGGTTGTTTCTACGGAGTTAAAATTTCATGGGGAAGGTTCATCAACTAATAATTTGCGCCTAGGTACGCTGGGTTTCCTTTAATTGAGTGGTAATACCCATTTACAACATCATATTTTGCATATGTATATTTGGGAAACCATAGGAAAGCATATGTAATGACAACATATTGATAATCTCATGCAATGAACCAGTTATGTGACTTGTTATTTCAAGTGTTATTCTTCATTTTGTTTGTGATTGTGCATGATTGTCAGTTTTTGATGGTTGGCTCGGGTACACACCTGGTACAGGATATCCCTAGGGTTGGCTTAGATACAACATGTGGTATATACTAATGGGTGGTTCGGGTACCGTAAGTATGGACTGATTGGATATCAGCTCTGGTTGCAAATTATTTAATCTCATAGTAGCATGATGATTAGGCTGAGACTCAATATCCCAAACAAGAAACATTAGGATTGTCAATGTGTGTAACCACTATTTTGCAATCGTGAGATAGTTCCCTATTTTGATTCATGTCACGACCAGAGCCCACACCCTAGACGTGGCCAGCACTCGAGAACCATTGTTGGTCCCCAAGCGAACCCTTATCCAGCCTGACTACAATCGGAAGACTATCTCAAGCATATAAAACTTAAAACAAAATAAAATTCATTGAAACTCAAATAATTAACTCAAGATATAATCGTATATTCAACTAGCCAAAACTAGGAAACTCAAGTCTTTAAAACATTTAACAAAATAAATGAAACAGACTTCTCAAACTCCAATTTCTATCTATGAAACCTCTAAATGACAAAGATGGAAGTTGGGACAAGACCCACGACATCCTAACGCAACTAAAAATTAAATGAAATCCTCCGAAAATAAGGAGGCTCACTATAGCTAACTCGAACAACATATGGTATCAACGAAGCACCTGTTGATGAACCTGAATACCTGTATTTGCATCATGAAATGATGCACACCAAATGGCTCAGTATTTGGAATCTACGAGCATGTAAGGGGAATTCTAAAGCATAAACATAAGCTTGAACTGGTGGAAAAGAAACATACTTACCTCTTCTCAACTCACTCAACTCAAAGAAACATAGCTCAACTCAATGATAAGATATTCAACTTTGTGAAATAAGGCTCAAATCAATAATAAGATACTTGACTCTGGTACTCAACTCTGGATACTTAACTCAATATAAAGCAACAATACAAGATGCAATAAATGGAAAGCTTTTAACACAGAAGAAAGCAACTCAATGTATTTTTAAAAAATGCAATAACAACCCAGTGTTTATATAAAAATACAATATTACTCTATGTATATAATAATAAAAAATATCTCTGTGGGAGTTTCGCTAACCGACAACCATCATTATGAGCTATGTGATGATACAACATCTTGCATCACGCTATCAGGGCTGTCCTATACTTTGTCGGGGTATAGAACCTACTCACTAAGTTGATCCACTAGTCTATGCTAAACGAATTAATGAATCATCTAAAAAGTATGACCCTTTTCTACCCATGCTAGCTACACGATTTATGGAGACTTTGAATTATCTGAACTCAAACTCGTCCCCATATCGGTACTCAATACTACTCTCAAAACGTAACTAGCTCATATGTTTAAAAATATAACTCTTTCTGTGGTTTGAGATTATTACTCAAATTCTTTCTCTAAAAAGAAATGTTACTCAAACTGCTCAAAACTCTTTTGGAAATCCCAGACTCCTCTTTCAAATGTGAAAACATTTACTCTTGGGAATACTTAGTTCCCATATATCATTTTAAAGAAAATGAACTTGACTCTACTCTTTCTTAACTCAAGTTCTTAAGTCTTAAAACAATTTTAGAAAAAATTGTAAAAGACTTCTCAGAATAAAGTTCATGTAGAATTATGGACGTGAACGAATCAATTCAAGGTTTTCAATAACCATAACTAGAACTCAATTATACTCGAGACTCAACAACTCATAACTCAAGAACTTTAATGGTAATACTCGTTTCAGGAATTCTCGACTCAGAGGGTTCATACAGAATTATGGGCATGAACTACTCAACTCCAGGACTACATGGGTAATATGTAATAGTCCCATGATTAGGAATAAAATCTCAAAAGGAATTAGGAACTCAATATCAAGACTTAGAACTTGAAGATACTACTCATCTCAAAGATACTCTATTTATGGAGTCCATGCGGGATTTATGGGCATGAACGACTCGACTCAAGGGTCTACATAACAATATGGGACTCGTATTGTATACGACTCTTCTCATTCTCATACTTACTTCCTAAAAACTTGCTCAAATCGATAGTTGATCTGAAAGGATCCACAATTGAACTCAAAGACTTTCTTGAACTCTACTCTTAACTCTCCCTTGAATGTGAATTATAAATTCAAGAGTTATGGTTAATGATTTAAAGGATCTCGTGAAAATAAATTAGACTCATGAATACATTCTCCTCATTCTTATACTCACTTAATTGATCGAGTCTTGAAATAAGTTATTTGAATTTGTAGAAGACTCCTCAATAACACTTAAAGGGACTTTCTCAAAATGCTCGAAAGAATCTCAAGACTTGACTCTTAACTCTACCTTGAATTTGAATTATGAATTCAAGATTATGATTCATGTTAGGAATGATTTCTAGTTTTTTAGAAGTAGTTTAGAGTGTTTAGAATCAAAGGGGAGTAAAGGTACCCTTCGAAAGAACTCAGACAGACGAAACGATGGAGAAGAGGTGGGGCAGGCAACCCTGGTGCACTGAGTGGCACGGGGAGCCAGACCTCTACCTATAGAGGTGTGGTATGTGCAAACTGGGTGGCGTAAGGCGCCAAGGCCCAACCTAGAAAACCTCGACGACTTTCTTTACTCGTTTTCTCACCCTAATTTGCCTAGATTCGAACGGTTTCTTCCCCAATCACTTGGATTCAATTTCTCAACATAAGTAGATACTAATATACTCAATTATTCCCTCAAAACACTCACTTTCATCCCAAGAAATCATCAAAATCCCAACAAAACATGATTTAGAATGAAACTTCAAGAACACTTATCAAGAACTTAAATCTTTCAATCTTTATGGACGAATTCGAATATGAAAATCATGTTTGGCATGTGGTGAATGAACCAAACACTATGGAAACATACATACCTCTTGGGATCAAACTCATGGCGAAAAGCCGCAACAAAACTCAAGAACTTCGACGAACGCCTTAATCCTTTCCTCTTTTCTCCTCTTTTCTCTTCTCTTCTTGAACTCTCAAATAAAACCTTAGGAGTATATTAGGATTATAAAACTGAACCTAATCAGATTAGACCCATAAAACCTTACTAAAAATGTATTAAATCTGATTGGGTAAGGAAAAGACCAAAATACCCCTCACTATTTTCGGGTAACTTTCCTTAACTAGACAGCCTGACTTCAAAAGGGCATATATCACTTATATGAAGTCAAAACTTAGCAAACTTGGTGGCGTTGGAAAAATAATTCAAAGATCTTTCATTTGACATCTTATGGGCCACCTAACTCATCATGTACTGAAAGTTATGGTGGTTTGAAGTTGACCCAAAACTTAGAAGAACTTAGGAATCAGTTGAATGAACTTTCTTTAATTATTTTTGGAACTCAAGGTGTTATATCTAGTTTCCTGACCTTAATACTCAAGAAATTTTAAATTCCTTGATAAAATTCTACTCACAATGAAGGATGGTTCGAGTCTTGGCTCAAAAAAATTCCGGGGTGTTACAATTCACCTCACCAAGATGACTAAGAGTTTGAAGTTCTTTACAAAAGCCAAACGTGCTTCTTCATTGAACTAAGATATGTGTTTTATTGCTGCAACACTAGGTTTTACAACTTCACAATTAGCTACTACAAGAGTAGTTGGATAGCTACCATCACTCTGCTTAGAAAGGTAGAGGCCCTGGCTATTTTTGTAAGTTGCTTGATCAAACTGGGGGGGCCATTGACAAGAGAGGGAAGGCCAAAGGAGTTCATGGTTAGCATCTTACAATCCCTTATTCTCTCATTTTGATAATACGAGTGAATAACCTTCTCTAGTACGGGCATGCAACTTAACCCTTTCCCCATGCCTTGTAATCTACATATATCAAAGCAATGTCTTATTGGACATTGTGTTTTTGTATGTGTAATTACTCTTTTTCCTTATTTATTTTTGAGAAAAGAAGAACAGAGATAAGGAAGAACGTTACTATTGCACCTAGTTCTTCTACAACTATTAATATCTTGAGAGATTAGAAAATCTTTCACAATTATGCGGAAATTAAAGTTAACTATGATATATCTATGAAAAAAATTGACATATCTATGACAAAAATTTGCACTTTAATGGGTTTCAATTCATATAATAAATACTTGGGATGCATTACTTTTTCTTCAACTTTTGGAAACACAAGCTTCAATTCAAATGCTTGGAGTTTTCTTTTTCCCATTGCTTTTGGAAACACAAACTTCAACTTTTATATGTACCTTTTGAGTTTTAAATGATACCTTTTCAATAAGTTTCGATCAAACTTAAGAAAAGGTCTAAGGGTTTCAAGTTATCTAAATTAAACTCATATGAATAGATATTTACTTTTAAGTCCCAAAATTTTTATACTTTGTTAGATCATATAATGGGTTACTTTAATGATAACATATCTAAGTATAATATATTAATATGTGAGTCCACGAAATAGAAATTACTAACGATCTCCCACTTGGACTACATATATTTATGAAGAATCATACATAGATGAAACTTTATTATCCACAAACTTTTGCTATTTTAACTTAAATATCTCAAAATAATTTGGTTCATTGATAATATCAATATTGGATCAAAGAGATTTTTGTAACATATATTCATAACTAAACCCATCAATGTAATTACATGTAAAATGATCTAAATCACGTTTAATTCTAACTAGTCCTACTTTATGACTTTAATAGTCCAAAAACACTTTCTTATACCTTATGTATTAAACACAATAGAAAGTTTATACCTTTATTTTCCAGAGTTATCAATAAACACATGAAATTCGTAAATTTCATAAAATTTTAATTTGTACAGAAAATAAACTTTAACATGACAAAATCAAAAATAAAATGACAAACTCCTACTGTAATGACCAGGTTCCGTCGTTATAGAAAAGCCAACGGGGAAAAATTTTGGGTTGGAAAACTTTTTCGTAGTAACTTGAGATTTCCCAACCTAGTCCAGATTTGGATGAAATTAGGTCATTAAGGTGTAGGGAAATCTGGTAATAATCGGGTGACTTATTTATGATTTTGATTACATGAGTAGTTGGATAAGTCGTTAAGGAATTCATAAGACTTTACGGAATTCAATTCAGGTGAGTAGAACTCCCGAAATCGATCTTAGCGTGAACGATATTTTTTTAGCGTCGTTGGTTAAGGGTGTGTTGTGAAATGGGGGTGGGTCTTGGAATTATTAAAATAGCTCACTGTTTCATGCAAGCCGCTTTGGCGGTGGTCTTGGTCGCTCTGGTGGTGCCGCTGTAGCGGGGTGAGGGCCGCTGTCACAGGCCAGACGTGACTTAAAGTCGTAAATAAACCCCAAAATGACTTTATTCTGTACTTTTTGGTTTTTAGAGCTAAGGAATGAACCCTAGGTGATTCTTGACAGTTTTCCACCATTCTTGAGGCTAAAGGTAAGATTTTAACTCCCCAAATCCATTTTTTGATCCGTAGAACGTAATTTATTGGGTAATTATTGATGAGGGAGGTTTTTGATCTAGAATCTATGGTGGAAACAGCCCTAATTTGGATAGTTGGGACCATGGGTATGATCTAGGGTTGTTAGAATTGTTAGTAATTCGGATAATTAGTGATTGTTTATTGATTTCCGTATTAAATTGATTGTTTGTAGACCAAGAACAAGCGGAACAAATCCGAAAAGGGAAGGATCAAGTTTCTTAGGGTTTCAAGCTTATTTTAAGGTAGGTAATGATTGTGATTCGATGATTGTGTGATTTATGTTTATCTTGCTTCATTATGATACATGTATGTATGCGAATGTTGCATTATTGATCACACTTGTTGTAAATGAGGATATGCAATTGATGAATGCCATGAATCATGACTTGATTGTATGATTACGAGAATAAACATGTAATTGTGATTGTGGCTTGTTGAATGGATCGGGTGTTGCATTCCGACACACTAACTTGGATCGGTTGCCAAGTTCTGGCATAAACATTGAATCGAGTACCACGTTTCAGTATGCTAACTATTTGGGTTTGGGTTCCATGAGAGGACCAATGACTTGTCATAACTGTGTATCTTGAGAATGTGAAGTTGTTCATTGTTCGTAAATGTTGCTAATATTGTATATGTTCAATATCTGTATGTGATTATATTGTTGTATTGATTTATGTATGTTACACTTAGTGGGATAGCCACGTAATCCTACCAGTACACTGTGGTTGTGTACTGATACTGCACTTGCTCTTTCTTTGTTGAGTACAGGGCATCTTCAGGCAGTTATTGACAGACCTCGCTTAAAAGATTAGTGATCATTCGAATTCAAGGATGAGTCAATTCTTCTGGGCTGCAATGGGTTCTCTTCCATAAGTATTGTGGTTAAAAGAGTCTTGAGCTCTTGAAAGCTCTCCTCACATTTTTCAGTCCGTACGAAAGGTAGCTCCTTAGCCTTTGCAATCAAATTAATTCTCTTCTCTCGCCTCTCACTAAAGGCTTTACTACATCCCACTATTTTTTTTCTTCATTATGACTCTAGCTCTTTTAAATTCTATTCGAGTGGTGTCCCACCATCTCGTAAAATTGTCCATACAACCACGTTACTTACCAAATATTATAAAACCACAACCTTAGATACTCCCAAGCCGTAATTACTATACAAAATTCGCTTAACCAATAATCTTATTATATAGTTTCATTCCATCACAACCCATCACGAACTCTAATTACCACTATGCTCAGTTAGCCTTGGATATCACTACGAAGTCATCATTTTCATTGACATAACACCTCAAACCCAGGTATACCCATCAAATTCAAAGGACTAACCCAATTTTATATGCACTTTCTTACTAAAATCTTCAATTATCGTCATCCAAGTATACTCAATGGGACTTTCTTTATCCATAAGCTTGTCATTTCGATATCAATCCACTCTTTTATGGCTTAAGATAAAATCACCAGTCCTCATAATGCCATCCTTCTTCTTAACAAACAAGACAGGAGCACCCCACGTGGAGGCACTAGGATGGATGAAACTTTTATCAATAAGCTCCTAGATTTGAGAGTTAAGCTCTCTCAATTCTACCGGAGCCATGCAATAAGGAGGAATGGAGATGGGGCGAGTGCCATGTTCCAAGCCAATGCAGAAATTTACATCTCTATCCGCAGGCATACCAGGCACATCGCTAGGAAATACTTCCTTAAATTCAGACACTATAGGAATAGACTCAATAGAGAGAGACTTAACCTCAACATCTCGAATATGAGCCAAATACGCTATACACCCCTGCCCCACCAGTTTCCTAGCCCGCACGAAAGACATTACCTTAGCTAGCTTAGGCTTTTATACCCCTTCCCACTCTAACCTTTCCCTACCCGGGATCTCAAGAGTTACTGACTTAGCATCACAATTAAGGACAGCATAATAGGGGGACAACCAAGTCATGCCTAAGATTATATCAAAGTATTTCATATCCATAATAACCAAATCAGCCCAACTCTGAAAACCATAAATATAACAGGACAAGCACGAATACATGGGTGACTATGACTGACTCTCCAACTAGCGTAGAAACATGGATGGGGGCATCAAGTACATCACAAACCGCATCAAATCCAAGGAAAACTGAACTGACTCATATGAAAAAGTAGAACTCGGATCAAACAATACATTAGCCATCCGGTTATAGACAAGAATAGTACATGTGATCACTGCATCAGATGTCTCCGCCTCGGTCTTGCCCAGAAGGCATAAAACTGAGCCCTCTCATCTAAACAGACAATCTCCTTGCTTGGTTGCACTGCCCCTCTACCTACATTACCATTTACCCCGACCTCAACAGCCTCGATGATTCCCTCCTTGCCCACCTTGTGGACGTCCTCTACCATTATTATTGTTGCCCGCGGGTACCACTACTCTAATCTGCTGTTGTGCAGGATCCAACATGCGCGGCTGTGGACAATCTCTCCTCATATGTCCAGGTTCTCCACCATTGTAAAACACTTAATAACTTAACCAAGTAAGCATCGCTGCTATTGGAGCAGTCGTATCATGACCCTCTTCGATAAACACTCAATCTAGGAAATTGTAATAGAGATTCTAACCTCAATCGTCGCAATATAATTCCATTATTTACTAAGCGACCCATACATGTTATGAAAACAACACTTAATGCATTTTCCAAAGTAATGGTGTTCATTATCTAGTCATCCCTTACAAAACTTCTTGAATGTTGTCACCTATAAGCTTGAATCTTCAAATCTGACCTTAATCCCTTAACAGAGCAACGAATCTACTCTTTTAGACTGAAGCAAGTTGTAGTACCATAGTTGGAATAAAACATGAAATTTGGCCTTATAGGCTTCAACAAATCTATTATGTTGCTCTGTATTTAGGAACTCATCTCTCCTCCTATTTTTCAAAGTTCAGGATATATACTTCTCCAAAAAGAAAGCTATAAAATATTTCCCCAAGTCATGAGTAGTGCATTTACTAGTCGGCACTCAACATGAGACCAACACCACATTTTGGCGTCTCCTTTGAACTGGTATATCATAAACTCAACACCAAATGACTCTACCTTATCCATCTTATGAAGCAAGTCATGAAAATCAACAAAAAATCATAAGAATCTTCAGATTCAGTACCCATGAAGAATGAAGGAAGAAAGATACCAATTGGAATCAAGTCATAGCACGAAAGGAGAAGAAGATAGAGAGATATTTCCTAAAGTCATATAGCCTCTCAAACAAAAGTACAAACATCTATGTACCGTTCCGCAAGACTCTAATAGACTCGTTTTGGTACAATGAGATCAACGAACCTAGGGCTTTGATACCAACTTTGTCACGACCCAGACCGCAGTGAATGGAACCCACACTAACCCTCCGGTGGGAGAACCATCACTATAACCCAACTGAGCAACTTAACCAAATCTAAATATTTAAAGCTCGGGAACTAGGTATAAATAACTAAATAATTAATATGGAGTTCCCATAAACTCAGAAAGTCTTAATAAACAACTAATGAACTATTAGGGAAAACAACCCCTAGAACCTGAAAGTCATTGTACCAAAATATCCAAAGTTTAACAAGTCTAAGAAAAAGTGGTACAACCCCAACCAAACATAAGCAAACTACTAAAACATGTCTAAGTCCAAAAAGAATAGACTAAGCAAAATGAAGGACTTCATGGCAGCCTGAAAGAACTGGCTTACCCTTGAAATCTGGTCTCGATCACTGATCTCCTAGCTGAGGTCTATCAATAGTCACCTAAAGATTCCCTGTACTCAACCAAGAACGAGCAAGTGTAGTATCACTACACAACCACAGTGTACTGCTAGGATCACGCGGCTATTCCATTAAGAACAATATATATAAGCAGTCACAACATAGTAAGCACGTATATGCATAATATATATACAGTTATTATTTTAGGAGCAATATACAATTCCACATTCTCAATAACAATTAGATATGACAACACAGTGGTCCTCTCATGGAACCCATACTCAAACTGTTAGTGTGCTGGAACGTGACACGCGATCCTAATTAGTGTGTCGAAATGTGACACTCGATCCAATGTATGTGTAGAACGTGACACCCAATCTCAATTAGTGTGTCGGAACGTGACACCTTATCCAATGTATGTGTCAAAATGTGACACCCGATCCAATCAACATAACCACAATCACAATCACAATCACACTCATAATGTACATTCTCATAATCGTACAATAAAGTGATGATTCATGGCATTCAATGGTTCATTCATACTCATTTACATTAGGTTTGATCAATAGTGCTTTATTCACATACATACATGCATTACAATGAAGCAATTACTAATATACATCACATAAAAATGAAATCAAACCATCACCTACCTCGAAACCAAGTTCGAATCCCCCTAAGGCACTTGAATCTTCCATTCCGAATTCTTTCCGCTTGTCGTGGGTTAGAAACAACAATTTAATGCAAGGATCAATAAATGAGTCCTAATTACCCATATTACAATCAACATTATCAACCCTAGGCCAAACCCATGATCCCAAAACCCAACTTAGGGCTTTTTCCACCATTAATTACAGATCAAAACCTTCCCCCAAGGATAATTACCCAAGAATCTATGTTCTACGGATTAAAAATGGATTAGGGGAGTAAAAACCTTACCATTTTTGCTGGAATAGGTTGAAAACCTTTAAGAAATAACCTTAGGTCGTCTCTTATATCTCAAGAACAAAACTTGCAGAAAAATACATTTTTGGGTTTTAATCTCGACTTAATTTGCGACTGGGCCGCTACGACGGACCCGATCCCACCATAGTGGCCCCACCCTGGCAGCTTGCACGGAGACAGAACCTTAGAATTTGAGTTCCAAACCCCCATTTCACAACATACCCTTAATCATTGACGTTCAAGAACTACCCGTTCATGCTAAGACCAGTTTTGGGAGTTCTTTTTGCCCCAATTCAATTACATAAAGTCATACGGCCTCCCTAACGTATTGACTGTCCACTCATGTAATCAAATTCATTATTAGATCTCTTATTCATTACTAGATTTCCCTTGACCTCACCTGACTCAGATTTCGCCCAAATCTGGACTAGGCTAGGAATTCCAAGTCACTACTCAAAAGTTTTTTGGCCCATATTCTTTCCCCATTGGCTTTTCCATAAAGACGGGAATAGGTCATTACATTTTAATTATTATGAACAATGGGAAATATATTTTAAACGATACAAGGAAAAGAAGATTGATTATTCAAAGTGAATGGATGTTGTCATTTTACTAGGAATGGTTTTTTTTTACAGGATTTTGTTCTTGTTATTTATTAAGGTTGGTGAAAAGGTTATGCTAACTATAAGAGCATTCATGTCTATTTCGCCAACTGAAATTAATTCAACAGATATTTTTTGAATGTATTTATATCTTTTCTTTTCTCGAACTAAGCAGTATCAGAACTTATAATTAAGTAAATAAAAGTGTGTCTTCTCTACAAGTTAATATTTTTAGATGAGATATATAGTCACATATTTCAACATCAGAGCGGACAAAAATAATATGCTTGAGTACTCTCACCCTAAATTATTATTTCATGTATTTGGAACAAGAAAAGAATCAAACATATGAGAGTCCAAGAAATTATAGAAATTTTTAAAACTTTTGAATATATATAAAAGTTTAGTTAAACATCAATATGACTCATCACTTGAATTTTTTTTATTCCTTAGGTTACATAGGAAAAATGAATAGTACCAACATTTCCTTGTTTGATTATTTAAAATTGTTGAACCCTTAACGAAAATAAAAAAAATTACACTCTTTGTAGAAAAATTATAATGTAGATAGGTAATATATATGTATTAGATGTTGACTTTTCTATATTTTTTTCATGTACTTACTTCTTTATATTCTAATTTTAAATCACGTTATTATGTTTCTGGTTATATTTTTTAAAAATAATAATAATTTATAATCGAATATGTACATATGTCATGCTTCTTTATCTTTAATTTGATAGCACACGATATATCTGATAATAATACATACTAATTATTATTGTGTTTTTGTGTTTCTTAGTCTAAATTACTATACATTCTGTCACGACCCCAACCCACCGGGCCATGCGGGAACCTACTCTAACACCTAAGTAGGAGAACTCTCGATTACCAACGATTGAAAACATGCGGAAGATTAAAGAAAAACTGTGATAAATGAAAGTTCAAGATTTAATAAAGCAAGGATTGCTAAATACATTTCAAAGTTAAGACTTGTAAAGTAATTAACACCCCTAGGGATCTAGTCTAAACAGGCACAAGAGCTTCTAAGATTGTAAGATACAAACGCAATAACAAAAGGCACAGCTTCCATCATAGGAAAAAATAGAAGCTGCTGGAGATTATCTTCGTCTTCACCTACGAAACATCACCGACCCTGCATCCAAACTATGCCAAAAAAGCATAGAAAAAGTAGTATCAGTACAAACCACACATACTGCTAGGCATCATCGGTCAACCTGACGCCACCGCATAACATAAGAAATCAACTAGCAAGAACATGTAATAAAACTGTTCGTTCCTCCACTTTTACCATTCCCGGACACCTCAAGTCACCTAGTACCCTCAACTCTAACTTTCGTCTCCATCAACCTACTCATTTGTTTCTTGATCATAGTTTAACCACTCCAACTCATAGAAGAGTCTCCAAAACCCACTATAAACATTCCGACTAACCACTCATAACATACCTTTGCTTCTTCCACATGCCACTCCACCCTTGACCCACAGTACATTATATCAAGGCTTATTAACAGTTAATTACTAATCCCTTTCCCAAGGTAGGATCTACCTAGTTATTTAAATCACGAACACTACCCCCCACTTCTCAACCTCTAAGAACACGGACAACCCTCTACCTGACTAATAGCAACTCTTGGACCCTTGGTCCCCACTCACCGTATCACATCCTTATTTTAGTTTGATCCTCTCCTATCACGCCCTAAGCTTACACCCTGGACGTGGCTGGCACTCGAGAACCATAGTTGGCCCCAAGCGAACCTTTGGCTTGACTTACTTACACAGAGGAAAACTCTATGCATATTAATAATGATCAATAGCACTATACTTACTTGAATAATAAAATATTGAGAATGCTTAAAAGTCAAACATTTAACTTGGCCAAAATGCCAACTCAAGTCTTAACATATGAAATGAAAATGTAAAGACAACTGAACTACTAACTGACTATTTATGAAGACTCTAAAGAGGGATGTCAGGACAGGACCCCCGATCATCCTAACAACTGAAAACTAGAAAGCAAAAGATAAAAGAGTCCTCCAGAATGCAAGAAGGCTCACCAATTGACTCTGAGTGCTCAACCTGATCAACGAGGCGTTGGATGCTGATCATGGTAACCTGCATCTGCATCATAAGACAATGCAGGCCAACTGGCATCAGTTCATTGAATGTATGAGTATGTGAGTTGGAATGCTAAACACAACTTAAGCTTAAAAAGGATCTGAAAGGAACACTTACCTTGGCTTTACTCAACTCCTGAATAACTTAACTTAATATAAGCAATAAACATATGCAATTTATAGAAAGCTTGTAAAACAGTGGAAAACAACTTAGTTCGTTAAAGAAAATGCAATAACAAACTCAACTTTACTCATATAATAAAGTAATATAGTTTATGTGGGAGATTCTCTAACCGACAACCATCACTATGAGCCTAAGTGGTGACACAACGTCTTGCCCACGCTGCCAGAACTGTCCTATATTTTGTCGTCATATAGAACTACTTAACTTAGTGGATCCACTAGCTTATGCTAAAAGTATCTTAAGGAGTCGTCTAAAAAGTATGTTCTTTTACTACCCATGATGGCTACATGGTTTATGGAGACTTGAGTTAATATGAACTCGCATCCCCATATCGGTGCTCAATACTACTCCCAAAATATACTTAGCTCATAAGTTTTTTAAACAAACTTATTTCTTTGATTTGAGATAATTACTCAAAACTTAGCTTAAAAGCCCTCTTGGAATCGATGTTCCCTTTCTTGCTCAAATGTGAAAACATTTTAAACTCTTTGGGAATACATAGTCCCCATATACTTCTTTGAAGAATGAACTTCAAATCTTTACTCTTTGCTTAACTTAAAACTTAAGTCTTAGAACAAAGTTAAAACGTTTGTGAAAGACTTTTGAAAACTTTAAAGAAATTCTCTTGACTTGTGATGCTTATCGTGACCAACGACACTAACCTACGGTACGAGTGTCTACGATTGTCGACTATATAGTAACCCAACTAAAGGTTGGGGTCGTGTCCCAAGGGAGTGGTTTTGAGAATTAGTAGAACATAAAATTTAGTTCTAATTAGTCGTAGATAAAGACATTAACGATTAAATACATAGTAAATTAATGGGGTGACACGAAAGTGTCAAATATCAATTGGGGGTTTTGTCACAAGTAGTAGAAACAACTAAAATAACAAGAAAATCAAGTATGGGGAAGAGTTCTTGGGGTGTGACTGCAATACAAGTTGAGATAAGTAGTTGGGTACAGGCTTTTGAAAGGAAATTTGTAAGATAATAGTGACTAGGCTAATCTTTAAATGGAAATAAGTTCCCTCTCGGGAAACTTACCACGTTTAAAATGTGTTCCTCTCAGACACCCATTTGTCGCATGAAGACCATCCTACGCCTTTCCCCACTCACTCTCTCGAGCTGAGTGTTAGGATATGAGACTAGGGCTCACCCTCTCGGGCTGAACCTCATGTCGACTCACTCCTTAGGCCATCAGTCTAGTGGTCTTAGTTTCGCGACCTCCCTCTCGGGCAAGACAAAAACACATAGGTGGCTTTGTATTAGTAACTACAAACCCTTTAGGTTAAACCACACCCACTAGGTGAAATCTTCATTAAACTACATCTAACCCATCAGCAAGCAATACCCAACAATAATATCAACTCATATTTGCTAAGTCACACCCCAAGAATGGGGTTTTTAGCCACACATCAAGAAATAACAAAATAAACCTAAAATGATAGTGAAATAAAATGGGTATAAGAAATTAAACCTTGATTTAAGCAAAGGAAAAAGAATGGAGAAGACCCACTTCCAATTTGGGGAAGATGAAACCCTTCTTTCTTCAACTCTCCCAAAAACCCTCTCCAAACTTGAGAGAAAATATCCAAAAAAGTACTATTCTATTCTGGAAATTAAAATAAATGTTCAACTCCTTCAAATTAATAATAAGTTTAGTATTTATAGACTTCAGAAAATAGTGCTGGCGCATCATTCGGCGAGGTTAGTCGGAATCGCCGATTAACTCAATGATTCGCCCTTTGGTGTAGTTCGTCGTCATCTTGCACTAGCCCTCAGCATCGTCGTGCTCTATGTCATTGGGCGACACAGTACTGCTTCGCGGATCTATTTGGTGGAACGCCGACTGCTCATTTCATCGCCTTTTTGACCCTGCTCTTTTAGGACTTCGCGTACTGGAACAAAGGGCGGAATGCGTCCTTTCTGTGAATCGTCAAGAGTGCTTGGCGATGCTCAGGCTTCAGCATCTTCATTCTTTTCAGCCTTTTTGTTCCTTTTTGCGCCTAAGTGTCCATGCTTTCACTAAAACTTCAAATACCTGAAACTTAAGAGTTTTCATCAGATATTTAGACAAAATAAGCATTCGAGGACACTATTCTTATCAAAATAAATCCCTAAATGAGTCTAATTTATGGACTCATCACTGGATCAACACTTGGGTTACCCTCAGTAGTGTCCGCATCTCTCATCTCAGCACCATCAGTAGTGCTAACATCAACTCTCGTTGCACCATCAGTAGTGTTCACGCTGCTAGAGGCACTAACACTTGGAAAAATTTAGGATACATACCTGGGATCTACGAACACCATTCACTGTCTGTGGATTGACCCACGGACCGTCGATGGGGTCCGTACACCTCTGCACAGTCCTTTTCCTACAGATTTAGCTTTACTTTCCTACACATGTAGCAACCGTTAGGCCTTTCTTTTTACATTTTCTAGACACTTTTTAGACACAAACCCTATGTTATATCTAGCCAACACTAATACAAAAAAAAATAACTATCTAAAGGGTAACAAAAATTCAAATAAATAAAGAAAACTCCTAAATCGAAAAACAAAACCTATAGTTGGCTAGATTGTACATCTTGGGTTGCCTCCCAAGCAGCGCTTGATTTAACGTCGCGGCACGACGCAAGCCCCTTGATTACTCAAACTTCATCAAGATGCCATGCCTCTATCACTGCATTTACATTCTCAAAATTTCCCATATAGCTTTTTATCCTCCGGTGGTCGGCTTTGAACCTTGTCCCACTCATTTTCTCGAGTTCAACCACTCCATGTGGGGACACTTGGATCACTCTAAATGGTCCAGTCCACTTGGACTTGAATCTGCTCGGAAAACAGCACAACCTTGATTTATACAACAACACCAGATCACCAGGAGCTAGTTTGCACTTTTCTGTCTTTTGAGCTGCACCTAATTTCTCCTTACTAAACACTACAGCACCTTTTCCGAAAGTGTGACTCACCACAGATACCAATTTAAGATCACTTTCTTGCTTCATAGACTTACATACATTAAAGGTCACCTCTTCTTTATTTAGTCGGAACTTCATCTGCCCTCTCTCCATATCGACTAAGGCACACCCAGTAGCAAGGAATGGTCTCCCTAAGATGATGGCGACCTCAAAGTCAACTTCGCAATCAAGTATAACAAAGTCTGTCGAAAAAATGAATGACCCCACTTTCACAAAGACATCTTGAAGCATTCCAATGGGCTTTTTCACATTTCTATCAGCCATAAGTAAGCGCATCGCAGTTGGTTTTGGAACTCCTAAACCCAACTTCTTATAAATCGACAATGGCATCAAGTAAATGCTGGCACCCAAATCACACAAAGCTTTCGCAAAGTCCATCTTACCGATGGTGCATGGAATAGTGAAAGCTCTGGGATCCTCTTTCTTTTGTACCAGTGACCTCGTAGAAATGGCACTACAATGCTGCAACCTCTCATCATTCTCAAAACTGACAGCCCTCTTTTTGGTCACCAAGTCCTTCATGAACTTTGCTTACCTAGGCATTTGCTCCAAAGCTTCTATCAAAGGGACATTGATGGAAAGTTGTTTCAACATAGTTATGAACCTGCGGTACTTTCCTTCTTCAGCCTTCTACACTAACCTCTGTGGGAAAAGAGGTGGAGGTCTAGGCATAGGAACAACCTTTTGGCCTATCTCCGCTTCCTTCTCTGTAGCAATTTTAGTCTCTTCAGTAATCTCAATCTCATCACCATCTGTTTCTACCACTTTTTGTACATTGGATGGCATGAGGGGGTCAACAGTTTGCTTTCCTCCACGAGTCGTGATAGCCATACAATCCCATCATTCTTTGGATTATGGATGATATTACTGGGAAGCGTGCCCAATTGGAGTGTATTCACAGTAGCAGACAACTAACTAAACTACTGCTCAAGTTGCTTTATCGACACTGCATGGGCATCAACTTCCTGTCCAATTCTGGACAACTCGTTTCGCATCTCCTTCACATTCTCATCAGTTGCATCAAACCTCCTCATCATCTTCTGCATCATATCCTCAATACGTGACATATTACTTCTAGCTTCCCTAGGACCAGATTCCCGATTTTGAAGGGGAACATAAGGTCCAACCCGATCATTTATGTTGCCATAGTTGTTCCAATTATAGTTGTTGTCGCGATTGAAGTTCCCATCTCGGACATATTGACCCTCTCAGTTGTAGTTGCCATAGTTTCGACCTTGGTTTCCTTGACCTTTGCGCCAATTATCCATATTGGAACCTTGGGCATTTGGTCGGAAACTCCATATCTGATCATTCACCGCATAAGTATCCTCTTCATAGTAACACTCCTCAACCGGTGGTGGATGTCTAGTCAAATAATTCACAGCATTTACTTTCTCCTCAGCTCCGCTCACATGCTTCAACACCAGCCCTAGTTCGGTCCTCATTTGAGCCATCTCCTCACGAATCTCATCTGCAGATTGGTTGTTTGTAGCTTGAACGACAAACGTGTTCCTCCCAGTATCCAACTTTCTAGTGCTCCAAGCTTTGTTGTTTCGAGAGATCTTCTCTAGTTTCTCTGCAATCTGCTCAAAAGTGCACTCACCATATGAACCTCCAACAATAGTATCAAGCACTTCCTTACTGTTGTCATCCTGACCTCGGTAGAAATAGTCCTTCAGCGATTCATCATAAATCCGGTGATTCGAAATACCTCGTATGAAAGCAGTGAACCTGTCCCAAGAACTACTCACGGATTCTCCAGGTAGTGCTACAAAATCGTTGAGTTTATCTTTGTGATTCAGGTTCTTGGACACTAGAAAAAATCTGGCTAGGAATGCATCTCTCAATTGGTTCCATGTGTAGATTGAATTATAAGGAAGCTCATTAAACCACACAGCAGCATCGCCGGTCAATGATAGAGGGATTACTCGCAATCCAATGGCACCCATGTCCAGGTCCGATCGACCCACACAACTTTTGCAAACACTCTTTAGCTTGGCTGTGTGAGCATGTGAATCGTCCGATGACACACCCACAAACAAGCCCCTCGCTTTAAGCATCTGCATCAAACTGTTATTCACCACAAATGTATGCCCCGGCGGTAGAGGAGGTAGGACAAGAGGTCCGTCAAAATCAGCAGTATTAAAGTAGACCTTATAGTTATAATGCAGCCTTGGCTCTGGTTGATCTTGTACCCTCACTGCATCTCTCAATAGATTCTCAGCTTGAACCTGATTATTCTCATCACCAACCCTCGGAGGCTGCAACCCAACACCATCACCTACTTCTCCTCCGATAGGATTAGCTGGCACTCCTTGATTATTCATTATCCGCAAAGTTTTGTTCAGTTCTAGATCGTAGGGAGTAAGTGGTTCTCATTGACTCTGTGTACTTGGCATACACTAGAGTAGGAACCTTAGAGAGACAAAAACAAAAGAAAAAGTAAAATTAGGAAATATTTGACTAAAGTTCAATAATGTAGTTAAACTTAATCTAAAAGCCAAATTCCCCGACAGCGGCGCCAAAATTTGATACGCTCAAATTACACCTCCCTAACAAAGCATAAGCAATCATTATCAAGTAAAGAACCCAACTTGTAGGTTGGGGTTGATCCCACAAGGAATATGGTTTAGACTTAACTTTAGCCAACGATTATATTTGTTTAGACAATGTATTTCCGAAAACAAGTAATAAAGGGGGGGGGGG